>CM038214.1:179848600-180125969 GCA_021442155.1 Cymbidium sinense | reverse complement strand
AATAGATAAAAAAAATGAGCATGCATCTGATAAATAAACCTAGATAACTAGAACCATCTTATAAAACACATAGTTCCATAAGCGATGTGGGATCTAGTTCTTGATTCTCAGTTCCCATCGACCACCGGCCTCTTGAGTAGTATGATCCAACATCATATCCTTGATCTCTCCTCGCCACCACATCGTAACCTGGTCACTCCTCCCTCTTCCAAAACCACCAGCTCACCACCACCTCCATATCCACCCACACCTCCAGAGCCCATACCATAACTATGATAACCACTTCCTTCACCTCCACCATATCATGATTGAAACGGTTGATGGCAAAGTTCTCTTGTCAGGTTACGCTCCTTCTTATTCGTTTACTTTTAGGTTTAGGTTTATTAAGTTTAGGGTTTAGGTTTATTTTTTAATTTATTTAGTTACTTTAGGTTTCAGTTTAGGTTTTGGGGTTTAGTGTTTAGGGTTTAGGGTTTAGGATTTAGTGTTTTGGTTTTAGGGTTTAGGGTTAATTTAGAGTTTAGGGTTTAGAGTTTAGGGTTTAGGATTTAGGGTTTAGTGTTTAGGGTTTAGGGTTTTAGGGTTTAGGGTTTAGGGTTTAGGGTTTAGGATTAGGGTTTATGATTAGGGTTTAGGGTTTAGTGTTTAGGCTTTAGGTTTAGGATATTGAGGGTTTAGGGTTTAGGGTTTAAGGTTTAAGGTTGTAGGGAGGTTAGGGTTTATGGTTTAGGGTTAGTTTAGGTTTAGGGTTTTTTAGGGTTTACGATTTAGGTTAGTTTAGGGTTTAATGTTTAAGGCATAGGGTTTAGGGTTTATGGCTGTTTAGTGTTAAGCATGTAGGGTTTAGGGTTTAGAGTTTAAGGTTTTAGGGTTTAGGGTTTAAGGTTTAGGTTTTTTTAGGGTTTAGGGTTTTTTAAAAAAAAATTAAGTAAACTAGCAAGTTTAGGTTTAATTAGTTTATTTTATTTATTTTAGTTTATTTTATATTTTTATTTTAATTTAGTTTATTTTTTATTTATTAGTTTATTTATTTTAGTTTATTTATTTTAGTTTAGGTTTTTTAATTTTAGTTTATTTTATAGGTTTAGGTTTAGGGTTATGTTTCTTTTTTAGTTTAGTTTTATTTTTATTTTTTAAGTTTAGGTTTTATTTTTTATTTTTAGGTTTAGGTTTAGGTTTTTATTTTAGTTTTTTAGGTTTAGGATTATTTTTAGCTTTTATTTTTAGTTAAGGTTTAGGTTTATTTTCACTTTATTTTATTTTATTTAGTTTAGGGTTTAGGTTTAGTTTTATGTTTTATTTATTTTAGTTTAGTTTATTTTAGTTTAGGTTTAGATTTATTTTATTTTATTTATTTTAGGTTTAGGTTTTATTTTTTATTTATTTTTAGGTTTTATTTTTGGGTCTATTTTGTAAGTTTAGGTTCTTATTTAGTTTTAATTCTATTTTATTTAGGTTTATTTTTTTATTTTATATTTAGTTTTTATTATATTTATGTTTTTATTTTTAGGTTTATTTTATTTTTTTTAGTTTAGTTAAGTTTTTATTTATTTTATTTTTGTTTATTTTATTTTTTTTTATTTATTTTATGTTTAGGTTTAGGTTTAGGTTTTAGTTTAGGTTTTATTTTATTATTTTTTTAATTTTTTAGGTTTAGGTTTTTTATTTATTTTATTTTTAGGTTTATATAGTTTAGGTTTAGGTTTTAAGTTTTAGTGTTTTGGTTTTGGTTTTGGGTTTGGGTTTTGGGTTTTAGGGTTTAGGTTTGGGTTTAGGGTTTAGGTTTTAGGGTTTAGGTTTTAGGGTTTAGGTTTTAAGGTTGTAGGTTTTAGGGTTTAGAGTTTAGGATTTAAGGTTTAAGTTTTAGGTTTAGGGTTCATGTTTTAGTTTATGATTTATGGATTTTGGTTTTATAGAATAAATTGATTCAACATTTCTTCTTTTTTGATATCATCAACCAAGTAACACCAAGTTTTCTAAGACAAGATAAAAAGGGCACGCATGGAGCAAATCAAAAACCCTAGATAACTTGAATCGTTTCTACTAAAAAGACTCGGTTACATAACCAGCAGATCGGATCGGCCATTCTTCAATTTCTCCAGTTCCCATTAGAACCACCCCGGCCTCTCGAGTAGCGGGATCCACCATCATATCCCTAATCTCTCTCTCTCTCTCTGCCACCACCACCGTTGTAACTTCATCGCTCCTCCCGCCTCCATAGCCACCACTGGACCACCACCTCCATATCCACCTCAGATCCCCATCCCCCATGATAACTTGTAACCTCTGCCTTTGCCTCCACCGTTAGATCTAGACTAAGCCTGGTTGATGGTGATGTTCTTACCATCAAGGTTATTCCCAATCATAAGGTTTAGGTTTAGGTTTAGAACTTTTAGGTTTATTTTTTAATTTATTTAGTTACTTTAGGTCTAGGTTTAGGGTTTAGGGTTTAAGGATTTTAGGTTTAGGTTTTAGGTTAATATTCTAAGTTTATTTCTATGTTTAATTTTTTTAGTTTATGTTTAGGTTTATTTTATTTTATTTAGTTTAGGTTTAGGTTTAGGTTTAGTTTATTTTAGGTTTAATTTTAAGTTTTATTTATTTTAGTTTAGTTTATTTTAGTTTAGGTTTAGGTTTATTTTATTTTGTTTATTTTTTTCTATTTTAGGTTTAGGATTTGTTTTTTAATTTAGGGTTTAAATTTTTTATTTTTTTATATTTAGGTTTAATTTTTAGGTTTTTTTAGGTTTAGGTTTTTATTTAGTTTTTATTTTCTTTTATTTTAGGTTTATTTTATTTTTATTTTATATTTAATTTTTATTTTATTTAGGTTTTTTATTCTTAGTTTTATTTTATTTTTTTAATTTAGTTTAGGTTTTTATTTATTTTACTTTTAGTTTATTTTTATTAATTATTTTAATTTTATTTTTAGGTTTAGTTTTAGGTTTTTGTTTAGGTTTTTATTTTATTTTATTTTATTATGTTATTTAAGTTTAGGTTTATTTATTTATTTTATTTTTAGGTTTTATTTAGTTTAGATTAATGTTTTTAGGTTTTTAGGGTTTAGGGTTTAGGGTTAGCTTAGGGTTTAGGGTTTAGGTTTAGGGTTTAGGGTTTAGGGTTAGTTTAGGGTTTATGGTTTAGTGTTTAGGCTTTAGGATTTAAGGTTTTTAAGGTTTACAGTTTAGGGGTTAGGGTTAGTTTATGGTTTAGATTTTAGTATTTTAGGGTTTAGGGTTTAGCATTTAGAGTTTAGGGTTTATATTTAGGGTTAGGTTTTAGGGTTTAGGGATTGTTTTAGGTTTAGTTTAGTTTAGGTTAGTTTAGGGTTTAGTTTAGGATTTAGGTTTTATAGTTTGGGTTTATAGTTAGATTTAGGATTTGTTTAGCATTGTTAGTTTAGGGTTGTAGATTTAGGTTGTTTTAGGGTTATTTAGGGTTTAAGTTTAGGGATTGGTTTAGGGTTTAGGGTTTAGTTTTTTTTTTTTAAATTATGATAGTTTTTATTTAGTTTATTTTATTTTTTATTTTTATTTATGTTTATTATTTATTTTTATTTACTTTAGTTTATTTATTTTAGGTTTATTTATTTTATTTTAGTTTTTTATCTTAATTTATTTTTTTATCTTTAGGTTTAGGTTTATGCTTATTTTTTTAGTTTAGTTTTATTTTTATTTTATTTTTAGGTTTAAGTTTTATTTTTTTTTATTTTTTAGGTTTAGTTTAAGTTTTATTTTATCTTTAGGTTTAGTTTTAGGTTTTTATTTTAGGATTATTTTTTGTTTTTTTTTAAGTTTTGGTTTGGGATTATTTTAGTTTATTTTATTTTATTTAGTTTAGGGTTTAAGTTTAGTTTATTTTAAGTTTAGGTTTAGGTTTTATTTATTTTACTTTAGTTTATTTTAGTTTAGGTTTAGGTTTTTTTGTTTGTTTATTTTAGGTTTAGGTTTTCTTTTAATTTAGGGCTTAGGTTTTATTTTTTATTTATTTTTAGGTTTTATTTTAAGGTTTACTTTTTTAGGTTTAGGTTTTTATTTAGTTTTATTTAATTTATTTTAGGTTTATTTTATTTTTTTATTTTATGTAGTTTTATTTTATTTAGGTTTTATTTTAGGTTTATTTTATTTTTTAGTTTAGTTTAGGTTTTATTTATTTTATTTTTTAGTTTTATTTTATTTTATTTTAGGTTTAGGTTTAGGTTTAAGTTTAGGTTTAGGTTTATGTTTTTTATTTTATTTTATTTTTTTACTTTTTCTAAGTTTAGGTTTTATGTTTTAATTTTATTTTTAGGTTTTATTTAGTTTGGGTTTATGTTTGCTGGTTTTTAGGGTTTAGGATTTTAGGTTTAGAGTTTGGGGTTTTGGGTTTTGGGTTTAGGCTTGTAGGATTTAGGGTTTAGGGTTTTGGGTTTAGGGTTTTAGGGTTTAGGGTTTAAGGTTTAGAGTTGTAGGCTTAGGGTTTAGGGTTAATTTTAGGATTGAGGGTTTAGGGCTAGGATTATTTTGTTTTATTTTTTTTATTTTTTTTATTTTTTAAATTAATAAACTAGTATGTTTAGGTTTATTTAGTGCATTTATTTTATTTTTTATTTATTTTATAATTTTTGTATTTATTTTTATTTTTAAATTATGTAGTAGGTTTAGGTTTATTTAGTTTATTTATTTATTTTTTTATTTCGTTTATTTTATTTTATAAATTATTTGACTTCTAGACTTATAACCAGTTGGAGTGGCCACCATCTAAGTCTTCCTATGATTTTAAAACCATGTAGTTTGGTCTTTTGAATTGCAAGATAGCTATGGTAGTTTTTAATTAGAAAGAGACTAAAGTCCTAAACACACTCCTAAGAGAGCATGAGGGGCATGAGCATATAACTTAATCTATAGATGAAAAATCTTTTCAAATTTTATTTCATTTTAGGCACAACATTTTGATAGAGGCTTTAGGATTTCTTATGCTGAAATGCATGATGAAATAAGTTATGGGTCAAATCAGTTAGAAGAAGGTGTTCTCCACCACAAGGGATGCCCTCAGAGGTCAAGCATTCCTTTATCGTGCAAGGATGGAGATCCTTCATGCTGAGAGAAAGAATATTCATGCATGATGTGAAACATATAACATATTCAGATATGAGTTGTTTAAAATTTAGTTTTGAGTGATTAGTTGGGTATAAAAGTTATTTTTATCCTAAGAGCTTAATCGTATCTAAGCCACACCTTAAAGCATCAATCATTTAAGAAATAATGAAAAGCATGTCGTACTAATGCACAATTTAAACATAACATCAAAGAATTATATAAACTATTGTAAAAGAATAAAAGGCCGATGCGGTCAGGTATTACCATACAACCTGAAGAGAGAAAAGATGGGTAGATAGCTCCCTTATACAACCGGAATATGAAAGAATAATTATAATTATATTAAATTCTATGGGGTCTTCTTTCTTCATATCTTCATTTTGATTTGGTTCCCTCTTTGATTTGGATGGTGCTTGCTTCAAAGGCATCAAGGGCACCCTGGATAAAGCCTTCTAGCTCATTCTAATCCCCCATAGCACTAATCCTAATTTCTATTGCAATAATTACATTTATGTGGAAAAAGTAAATCTAACTACACCTACAAAATAGAGGTTAGCTAATATACATATAATCCCAAGCAGTTGTATTTAGAATTTGGACTTAGCATTCTACACATGGGTAACTAAGCCCACCTTTCATAACTTGGACTATGCTTTAGAATTTAAGCAACCTGCAAAAAGAGCATTTATATTTTTTTTAAGCATCCCTTAAGCATAATCCCTTACAAAAAACATGATTAGGCTAATATTATCTAATAATTCATTCTACGAAGCATACACCCTAACATCCAATCTAAAATAATACATCATAACATAAAACATACATCACATCAAACACCATCCTAACTTAAAGCTAGAAGTGGTGACTTATTTCTAATGTGTGTATTAAGGCTTGTGTGGTAAGTCTTGTTAGGCATTAGTGTTGTATTTTCTAAGTGTAGAAGGATTCAATTTAACATGAAATGATTTCACTTGATGTAGTTTAATTGATTTGAGAATTTTAATTTGTGTTTTTATCCATTTGATTACACTTAGCAACTAAGTGTATAAAGAGAGGAAAAGAGGATTGCCCTCTTTCATCCCTACCTTAAGTCACTTTCTAAAGTATATTAATTTGATTTAGTTCTTTCAGTGAATAGCATATTAAATGATTTAATTAATCCTAAGTTTAGGTTCACTTTAAATAATCCTATTCAAAATGAAAGGCATCTTAAGATTAGTTTAATTAAATTACTACCACATAAAATATATTAAATCATTCCTTTCCATCACATGTAACATGCATATGATTTAATCCTAAGTGCAACATATTTTTGCACACATAAATGATGAATGTATGTGTATGTTTTGAATTTATATTTTATTTGATTGAATTAGTTTAACATATTAATTTAAAACTTTATCCAAATTCTTATACAAAAAAAACATAGGAATGAAATTAAATAGGCATGTGTTGTTATTAAACCAGGGAAGTGAGGTTATCAAATGACCTCCTTTGAGCTAGGTAAAGCCTCGTATTCCCAGGATGTCCAGACTATATACCCATTTGCATTCAAACATATGTAAATTTGTATACATGAACATAGGAAGTAAGCTCCAAATCATATGGCTAATTAATTCAACCACTTAGTCAATTATAAATGAATGGAATTTTAATGTAAAATGGGATTTTCATTCACTAATCACATATACGTAGACATGTGGAAAGACATAGGCAAGTATGTGTCATTGTTAAACCAGGGAAGTGTGGTAATCAAATGACCTCTTTGGGGCTAATTAAAGGTTTGTATTCCCAGGATGTCCAGACTATATACTTGTTGTTCTTGGACACACATGCCTGTATACATAAATGAGGGAAAGAAAACCATGCAAAGATTGTATATATATTTTTTTGATTAAACCATTAATATATATGAATTAAAGCTCTATCCAAATTCTAATGTTTGAAATACATAAGAATTCAAATCAAATGGGTATGTATTATGTTAAACTAGGTGAGGTAATCAAATGACCTCCTTGGGGCTAGCTAAAGCCTCTGTTCGAGATGTCCGACTATATACCCATTACCATTCAATCTTATATAAATCAACACATGAATAGAGGAAAGAACTCAACATTCATACACTTAAGCTATAAGCACATGCATTTCTTATATATTTATAACTAGCATCATAACACATATTATTATTCATTTATAAGCTTTTGTAAAATACATTTGGATTTAATAGTGATAATATCCATTCATATATTAAATTAAATCAACACATGCAAGCTTACATAAGAAAATCCATTTTATTTTACTTGATTTTGAAAAAAGATGGATGCATGAATTCAAATGACATACCAAATTTAACATGATTTGAAAGGGATAATCAAATATAAGCATGTGATTTATTCAACCAAACTAGTTCTTAAGGACAATTAAATCAAATAAGATTATTTAAAGCAAACCAAAGCTTTTTTATTAAATAAGTTTTGGATTTGATTTGATTTAAAGAGGAGAAGAGAAATCATCACGTGTTGTTTTAAACCCATTCCTTCATTTTTTGATTTGATTTAATTTAAGGAAATGTAGTTAAGTTGATTTTATGGGTTAATTAGGTTGAAACCTTAATTAGATGAATTAATTACCCTTACTTATGTCACCTTAAAGTAATTAAGTAAATAATTATGGCCAACAAGATATGCATGGAAAATAAATTTGTAATGATCCCAGGAAATAAAAGGGGCCTAATGCAATTGGCTCATGATTAATAGTTAATTAGATTAAGGGACTTAATTAATTACTCTTATAGTTTTCCCATACATGTGGACTAATAATAAATTTATTAAACTCCTTCAGTTTATTAAACACTAAAAGATCTACCCCATGATTTAATTAATTAAAGTCTAATGTGATTATGACTTTAATTTGATTAATTAATTTAATTAATTAGTTAAATATTAATTAATTTTATTTTAAAAAGGGTGAAATGAATTTAGGAAAGGGGTCCCAACCTATTCCTTAGTTCACTTACGTTGAACAATGATTAATAAACTTAATTAACCAATTTGTTATATTCATGGGATTAATTAATCATTAATTAACTTAAGAGTAGTTAAGGTTTAATTAGTCAATTTTCTTAATTAAGTAAGCAATAAATCCCAACCAAATCATGGGAGGCAGAGGTCATCCCATTAAATTAACCCACAAAATTTGGGATTAATTTCTAAAATAATTAAGGAGTAATTAAGCTAATTAATTTTGTAATTAAACCTTAATTACTATTTAAAATTAATTATGATTATTTTTAATTAATTGTCCTCTGAAATACCTTTAAAATGAGTATTTATTTGCATGTTTTTGATTTCTCTATGATTTTTTTGATTTTTAGAAGATTCAGCCATTAAAATGATTAATTAAGCTAATTAAGCCTAATCCTATCGGTGGCGCATTGGTGTCTGAGATGGGCTTTCCACATGGCATGTGATTGGCTACTTAAAACATATATCCTCGGCTATGTGGCGTGAGCTTTCTGTCCATCATCCAATCTAAGATTGGATGGCTATGATTAATCCCATAGCTTAATAAGATTAAATCAGATTGATCAAGTGGAATTAATCACAACCTTCCATTCCGATCAGGCAGAACAAATGGTGTGGTCTAACATCACATGAGTGAGGGAGAATGGAGTTCATTCTCCATTGCTTAATTGATCTGGGCTTACCTGAGCTCGGATCAACTCCAAAAGGATCCCACACCTTCACGATATTTATCAGAGGAGATCCAACGGTCAAGATCACATGAGCTGCAAGTTTTCTTCAAAACACTCCAACCCATTTTTACTTAAGGATCAATTTTGGAAGCATACCTCGCTAGAGCTCAAGGTGGTGGCTTGAATGATTGAGGAAGCTTCATCTAGTGGAGACAAAACCTTGTTGACCAACAATTGGATCAATTCCTAGATGTTTGCTCACAAGGCCATGAACCTACAATTTTGAGCTCAACTTTGATCAAGTCCCACCATCTAGTGCTAGAAGCTTGGGAGATGATTCTTTTCTTTTCGATGGGCCTAGAGAAGGGTGAAAGTTAATTTGAGTTTAATGGAGAAATGGATAAGTTATGTTAGAAATGGGAGTGTCCTATTTTGAGATGAACATGAATGGCATTTTTTGATTGAGGAACGAGCTTAGGAGCTTAAGGAATGGGTCTAGGAGCTTGTCTTGGGCAGCTAGGGCTTTAATGATTTTTGTGTGTGTTTGAGTGGAAACTGGGGGGGTGTATACCCCCCTTCCTCTTGATCAGATGGTGGGATTGGGTTTGTCTTCTAGTGGAAGTTTGGCCATCTCAGGGTGTCATGGGTGGCAGGGAGGAGGTGAGTTGGCTTAACTTGGTTGGTTGAAGGTGTGGAGGTGGCTGTTAAAGAGGAATCATGGGTATCCTATGGGTTTCAAATGCTCTGACGAGGAGGGTGAGGTGATTTCACCTCCATGGGTCATGGTGACCCAACCACCCCTTCAATCGGGTTGGTGTGTCCTAAGGTGGACCATTAGGAGAGTACCAAGTGGCCAAGGAATGGAAATGACCACTTACATGGGTGATTTGACTCATGTGATGCTCTTGACCAGGGTAGAATGATCATATGGCATTAGATTTTATTTGGCATAGACTTAAAATGAGCCAAAAGTGGGTTAGCCCAAATTTCAAGTCAATTGGAGTTGATTTGGTTAGGTTTGGATCAATTTGACTCATTTAGGTCAAATTGGATTAGGTCAAGTTGACCAATTGGTCAAATTAGGTCAAACCAAGGATTGTCAAGTTCATATGATCATTTGGGATGTTTTGGTTCAATTCGTTTGGTTTACTTTGGCTAAGATTTTATTTTGGCTCATTTGAATTCATTTTGGTCAAATGGGTTAAGTTGACCATTTGACTAAATTGGCCAAATTGGCTTGGGTTGGGTGTTGGTTTGGGTTTAGCTGACCAATTGAAGATGATTGTAGCTTTGGTTTTAATTAATTTGGATTTAGACTTGATTTAGGCAAATTGACCCTTTAGGTCAATTTGGGCTAGAAATATTGGATTCAATTGGGTCCAACCATGGCCTTGGTCAAGTTCAACAATTCGGAACAAATTTGAGCCATTAGTTGCAATCAATTTGGTTTACATTTTGATTTGGCATAATTTGATATTTTAGTTTAATTTTGGTCAACTTGGGTCAAGAGGACCAATTGGGTTTTGTTTGACTCAATTGAAGGTCAAGTCATATTCAAATATTGATTTTGATTTGGTATGATTCATTGGTTTCAAGGTATTTGGCATAGGTTGCAATTTGGCTAGTTTGGGTTCATATGGGTTAGGGGTTGACTTGGTCAAATGACCAAGTTGACTTGGATTGACCCAATTTGTTCTAATTGATCAACTTAGGGTGATCAACAATCATGATGGGAGGTTTTGATGGTCTTGCTTCAATCCAATTTGGGTAGGATTAGAACTTGGCTCAAATAGGTCAAATTGGCCACTTTGGGTCAAGTGGACCAATTGGGTTTAGTTGGATTGATTTTGGGTTGAGTTTGATTTAGTTGATTTTATATATGATTTGGGATTAATTTATAAATTCAATTACATTGGCTTGGGTCCAAATGGGTTTTGGTTCATTTGAACATTTCAAGTCAAAAGTGTTAAGTTGGGTTTGGGTTGATTTTGGTTTGGCTTGATGATTGTAGATTTCATTAATATTTATGAATATGATTGAAGGTATGATTGATTCATGAGAAAATCAATTGAATTTGGGTTATGGAATGAAGGAATTTGGCTAAGTCCATGTAGTTGGGTCTTTTGGCTTAGGTTTGGATTTTGATTTGATTAAGTTTTGATGATTTAAATGTATATTTCATTTAATTTTATGAAGATGATTGAAAATATGATTGATTTGTGAGGAAATCAATAGAGTTTGACTTAATTTGGATTAAGGTTTGGCTAAGTCCATAGGATAGGTCATATGGCTTAGGAAGGGGTTTGATTTAATTTGATTTTTTTTATTTAGTTTTGATCATTTGAATGTAGATTTGATTTATATTTAGGAAGATGATTGAAGATATAAATTGATTATGAGAAAATGAATTGATTTTGGATTGATTTGGATTAAGATTTGGCTAAGTCCATGGGATAGGTCATATGGCTTAGGAAGGGTCAAGTTTGGATTTAATCATGGGCTTCAATCATTTGGTTTTGGAATTTGGGTTTGGATTTGGATTTGAATTTGATGTTTGAATTGAACTTGAGGTTTGGTTTAAGAAGGTGAACATGGATTGGATTTGGGTTGTAGGGTAGGTGGAATATCTTAATCCCTAGGGCATAACCTAATCCTATGGTTAACCCTTATAAGTCTTTAGGCTTAGGTTAAGTGTTTACCTAATTATTAGAAGTGTCTTATGACTAGGGAAGTCCTAGTGTCTAGAAGACTTTTAAGGCTAAGATGGTAAGATTGAATCCACACTCCAAAAGTGAGGTCAACAGCCTTAGGCTCCATAGTGTTGCCCTTGGAGATAGATGATTGTAAGATCGAAGCCAAGTTTCACATTATAGACTTGGATACATCTTCCAATGCTTTGTTTGGGAGTCCATGGATACATGAGAACAACATAGTTCCATCCTCTCTGCATCAGTGTATGAAGTTCATGATAGGTGAGATCATCTACTATGTCAAAGGAGATCTCAAACCATTTAGTTTGAGGTTAGCATAAATGATGATGACTTACTACCCTCAAAATCAACAAGTTTATTCTCATGAACTTGGACAAAGTTTAAAAATAAAAGAAAAGAAAAAAAAGAAAAAAAGAAAAAAAAGAAAAGAAAGAGAAAATGAAAAAAAAATAAAGGAGTGAAAATATACTTGGAGGAGGAAGTGGAGCGATGTATATTCCACCCATAATTTGTTACTCCATTCAAACATATGGGTAGGACGACATGGCCTCCACCAAGCAGAGGAAGAGGCTAGTTCAGAGGCAGTCCCAAGGGTGGAAAACCTCCTTATTGGCCACCCAATAGAAGATATGTTCTAGCTACCAGGAGTACACCTGCTATCCATATAGACTTAGAATCTAGTTCATAGGATGAGTCTTATATGGTTAGCACACCAGCCATCTCTTCTCAGTAGTAGATTCCCTTGGAGGTGACACTTGAGCTAGATAGAGATGAAGATTGGGCTCCAAAGCAAAGCATAAGTGTATCCAAGTCTATATGTGAAATAGTTAGCATCAGTTGGGAACCTTATCTCTAACCCCACTTTCCTCTCAAGATGCTAAGGGTTTGGAAGTTATGAAAGCCCTAAGTCATCCAGTTGTGAAGACTCGAGGTTCTTTTGGGAGCATCATCCGTCTAGAAGTTGATGTAGCTTGAGGATGATTCATATAGATTTAATAGGATTACCTTTTGATTGGTATTTGCCTTGTGTTCATAATTTAGCAAAGAACACATATGTGGTCATAGTCGGACTAATAATATATAAGAACAAATGCATTAGTTCTCAATCAAGATCAGGACTAGGATTCGATACAGTGGGTCCAGTCGATGATGATGATTACTACTTAGTCATCACCAATCATTTGGAATCTGATAGGTTCTTCTCAAATCACATTAACTCATATGAGGAGGTTTAGAAACTTCAAATGATCCAAATGATTTTGAAGTCAAAGATGCATCACCAGAGTTCGAAGAAGAGATCAAGTCAACCATCGATGAGCTCCAAGAAATCAACTAAGGAACTGAAGAAGATCCACGCCCGACATACATCATTTCTTTGTTGAATGAAATTGAAACCAATGATATAGTTAAGCTATTGACTGAGTTTAAGGACTACTTTGCATGGAGTTATGAAGAGATATCTAGATTGGCTCTTGACATAGCGGTCCATAAGCTAGTAATAGAACTTACTGCTAACCCTATCAAGCAAGCTTCTAGATGTACGCGATTAGACATAGAACAACATGTCATTTTTGAAGTCAAGAAACTAATCGATGTTGTCTTTATTCGAAGAAAAATACCCTACTTGGTTTAGCTATCATCCCAGTTAATAAAATATTGGCCAAACTCACATATGCAATTTTAGGGATTTAAATAAGGCATGTTAAAAGGAAAATTTTAACTACCAATCCAGCTAATGGTGGACATTTCCTCATCTCATACAATCTTCTCTTTCATGGATGGCACATCTGGATATAACCAAATAAAGATGGTCCTTGAAGATGAAAGAAACATTACTTTTAGAATCCCAATCAAAATCTATTGCTATAAAGTCATGCCTTTCAGCTTTAAAAATGCTGGTGTTACATAACAATGGGCTATTACTTGAATCTTCAACAAACTCATTCATCATTAGGTCGAGTGCTCGGTCGATGATCTCATGGTCAAAAGTAGAGAAAAGGAAGACCATCTATTTCACTTGAGAGTAGTTTTTGAACATTTAAGATAATTTCATCTCAAAATGAACCCCCTGAAGTGTGCATTCAGAGTAGCTTCATGGATATTCCTTGGGTTTGTTATCCTACACCAGGGAATCAAAATTGATCTAGAGAAGATCAAGGAAATATTACAAATCCCACCCCCTAAATGTTTAACTCAACTCAGATCATTCCAAGGGCAATTGGCATATCTAAGATGCTTTATATTTAACCTTTTGGGAAGATGTCAGCCATTCTCATCAGTTATCAAAAAGGATGCAAATTTAAGTGGGATGATAAGTGTGAGCATGCATTTGAAGACATCAAGCATTACTTGATAACATCGACAGTTCTATCAGCCCCTATCTTGGGAAAGCCGCTCATACTTTACACTACTATGTTAGATGACTCCCTTAGTGCTTTGTTGGCCCAAGCTAATGATGAAGGGAAGGAAAATGCACTCTACTACCTCGGTCTAATCTCACGCTAATTATCCACCCATTGAGAAGCATTGCCTAGTTTTAATCTTTGCATCCCAAAAGCTACAGCACTACATGCTTTCTCATAAGGTGAACTTGATCACTAGGATTAATCCACTACAATATCTCATGACACAACTGAAGCTATCTGGATGGTTGGCATGATGGTCCATGATCCTCTCATAGTTTGTCATTACGTTCATACCCCTCCATGCAGTGAAAGGACAAGCGCTAATGAATTTCTTAGCGACACACCCACTTCTTCCTGACTCTTCGCTTAGTGATGATCACCTTGATGAACAAATCATGAACTTAGGGGATACTAGAATTCACCATTGGGAGATGTACTTTGATGGTGTGGCTTCCTCTAAAAGAGGTGAAGAACAACAATCTACTATTCCAAGAAAGGTAGGGGTAGTAATAGTTCTCTTAAGTCCGGACCATGATGTGATGAGATTCTCATATTATCTATCCAATCCTTGCATCAACAATGAAGCCAAATATGAGCCTTTGATTATAAGTCTGGAGTTAGTCGTTACTCTAAGCCTCCAGAACATCAACATCTTTAGAAATTCTTAGCTAGTTGTTAAGGTTATAATTCCCAAGCTCCATCACTACCACAAGTACACCATGGAGTTGTTGGCCCAAATCATAGAGGTTTCCATTTATAAGATTCCTCAAGGAGAGAACATCGTAGCATATGTTTTAGCCAAGCTTGCTAAGGAGTTGGCATGTCCAAGGATGAGTCCATATCAATAAAGGTCCAAAATAGACAAGTCTTATCCCTTATTGATATTGAACTCATCAAAAAGTACTCTCTTAAATGGGAGGTTGCCATTGCTAAGAAGAACGAGGAGTTAGATTGGAAGCAACCATTCATGGATTACCTAAATAAAGGCAAACTATCTCAAGAGAAATCCCAAGCCTATCAGATGAAGTAGAGAGCACTTTCCTACACTCTTGTGGATGAGGTATTGTGCCGGTGATCTTTCGATCATATGTGGTTACATTGTTTGGACAAGCACGAAGCCCGTATGATCGTGATCGAGGTACACTCAAGATTATGTGGAGCCAACCAATCTAGTTTGAAGATGAAAGCCAAGATCAAGAGACTAAGATACTACTAGTAGTCGATGATCAAGGATTGCATCGATACGGCTAGGTGATGCCACCAATGTCAAATACATAGTGTGGTCATACACCAACCACAATATTCTACATCCTACATTGGCCTCATGGCCATTCGAGTGTTGGGTACCAAAATAGTGGGTCTGATTGATCCTTCTTCTTCCAATGGTCATCGATTCATCTTAGCTGCTACTAACTACTTTTCTAAATGTGTGAAGGTGATTATGCTTAGAGAGGTCACAAATCAGTATGTGCTCCAATTTTTTATGAACCATATCATATATAGGTTTGAAGTGCCTCGATGAATTATATATGATAATGGTATTGCATTCAAAGCGAGATCAACAACTCGCTTGAGATAGTATAGATTAGAGATATTCTACCATCAACTACCCAAAGGAAAGCTTAGTAGAAGCCTTCAACTCTCATCCAAATTGAAGGCACTCAATAATAAAAGCGTAATGGCATGAGTTAGTTGAAGCATTATGGGAATACCGCACAACATATAGAACTCCAACTTATTCTACTCATTTCTCCTTAGTGTATGGGTCCAAAGCTATTCTACCAAGTCTAACACCCATCACTAAGGATAATTGTGGGTAGAAAGATCACAAAAGATCATGACGCCAAGTTACGGTTAGAAGAGCTCAAAGGTTTAGAGGAGATATGACTACGAGCATGCCAAAACCTCAAATTGTATAAATCTAAAATGACTCAAGCTCACAATAAGTTGGTCTTTTCTAGAGCTTTTCAAGTAGGAAAGCTTATTTTAGTTCTAAGGAGATTGATTATTGTTCATCGTAAGATGGGAGACAAGTTTAAAACCACTTGGGAAGGCCCTTCCACCATAGGGAAGGCCTACCAAGGGGGATCTTATCAACATATTAATCATAAGGGAGAGCGCCCAATGCTTCCAATCAATGGGCTATACTTAAATAAATATGATAAATTATGTTTAAAAATGATAATCCTCAATGAAAATTCTATTTCGAATTCAATCTCTTCTATGTTGAAAGTATTCTTGTTTGCAAATCTGCCATGATGTGTTTAGGGTAGGTGTAAGGAACCAGAGCGGCATCCTATCCTCCATCGACATAACACAAATACAAACTACACACAAACATATAAAATAAACACATATATTTTGTCTCGAGCTACTTTGGGTTGAGATAATGCTCACTCTAAGCTACTCTAAATTGTACCACCCTAGTGTGCCACCTTATCTTCTTACTTTGGAGGATTTAAGTCTACTATGCTTTCCTTCTTTACTTGGCCACCCAACACCGATGAGCAACTTGTTAGTTTGGTAGGCCTTACAATGTGGCTGGTAAGCTACCTCATGTTGGCTTCATTTAAGAGGATGTGAGTCTGCTATACTTTCTTCTTAGATTAACCTTTGTGCACTAAATGGGTCAAGTATATTTGAGATTTAGGACAAGTCCCCTAGCGACTCCATCCCTCCTTACTACTTCAAGTTTCAATCCAGTCCTTCCTCAGGGCTACCTGCATAGTAGTCACTCTAGTTCGGATAACATGTATCCTGAGGATAACAGACTATCCCGATGATCAGTTTCGATTAGAAAGTTGTAAGCCTTCATGCTTTCTTTCTAGATTGATTCTTTCACACCAATGGGCTCCTTAGGTTGGTTGGTTTTTACTATGCTGATGGATACACCACTCATGCTGACGGATACACCTTAGGTTGGTTGGTTCTCACACCTTGGGTACACCACTCATGATAGATGTAAGTTTGCTATAATTTCTCCTTGAGTTGGCCACCATATACTTATAGGCTTTCTTTTCTAGGACTCAGGATAACAACCCTATTAGCACCTCCCCAGTGGGCACTATATTTGGATCACATCATTTGTGACCTCATTTAGACACTACTCGGGTTGCTATCGGATTGGACAGTTCCCCTTTCCTAGTAACCACCCCTATGGTTGGAGAATCCATCCTGTGGATTTGCAGATTCTCCATTGGTCTAGTAAATCTAAGATAAGTCAAGGTCAACATAGCCCCTTCTCAGTGTGGTCCAGACACCCAGGTCCCATGTAAACATATAAACAAAATATATATTCACTTATGGATTAGGAGGACACCCGTAGAGGTACATTTTCCCAAGCATACATCCTATCTTTAGGGTAGTGTCAGCAAAACTCCCTATAGGAATCGCCTGACTACTCTTGAGTTATTATAAGTCACCCTCGACATTCACTCAGTAGTCGCCCCTAAGTCAGGTTCGATTTGTTGTGCTACCAATAGGTCACACCAGCGATTGTTCCCTTTAGAAGATGTATGTCTATTATTCATTTTTCTTAGCACAGCTGTTGCACACTAAAAGGCAACTCCTTAGGTTAGCTTCCTTTAGACTATCCCTTTGGATTTGTAACTCTGAGATAGGATAAGTGCAATATATCCCCTTCTCAATGAGTCCATCACACACTGACATGTTCCATAAATTAAATCTATCAAATTTGATGGATCTCACATCCCTAGCGAATATGCCCTCAATTCAAAATAAAACTAAACCAAATAAACCATATCAAATCACATGAATTTAAGATAAAATTAATTTCGATTACTTTTGAGTTGACAGAAGTCCCAAGCATTCACTCAATAGTCACCTAGTCGTTCAATTTGTTGTGCATCCAATGGTCACGTTGTTCCTTGCATTAGAAGATGTACGTGTGCTATGCCTTCTTCCTAGCATAATCATTGCAGGCTAAAAGGAAACCCCTTAAGTTGGATAGCTCTACCCCACAGCCAGGAGACTATCCCTTTGGATTTATAAATTTGAGGTGGGTCAAGGTTGATATAGCCCCTTCTCAGTGGGTCCATCGCACATGACATGTCATTAACTTCATTAAATTAAAACCAATATAATTTTTCCCAGTGGAGTTAAATCATATGCTTCTCCATAGTGGAGCCCCAAATTATATATAAACAAGTCAACCAAACAAATTAAATTCAAAACCAACCTCCTAGTGGAGCCAAATTAAACCAACTCCCCCAGTAGAGTCTAAATCAAAGAAATATAACCTAACTGTTATCCCTAGTGGATACATCCCCAAACAAATCTATGAAATCAAACTCAAATCCCAATCCCTAGCGGATAGCCCAAACCTACTTCTCTAGTGGAAGGTTCATATACCCGATCCCCAGTGAACTCGAGCCCATATCTCTA
Source organism: Cymbidium sinense (assembly GCA_021442155.1). Classification (NCBI taxonomy): domain Eukaryota; kingdom Viridiplantae; phylum Streptophyta; class Magnoliopsida; order Asparagales; family Orchidaceae; genus Cymbidium; species Cymbidium sinense. The sequence continues at coordinate 180,107,677 of CM038214.1, read as the reverse complement.
GGAGATATGCCTCCAAATCAATTAAAAAATTAAATTAAATCAATTTGATCTTAATCCCTAGTGTATTATAGAATCTTATCCCTAGCGAATCTTTCTTCCATAAATTATATAATCAAATCAAATTCAAACCTTATCCCCAACAGATGTTTTTTCTATGCCCTCGACATAGACCCCTCACATGTCATGTCCAATGCATGTGTGATCCCCTAGCAAATCTCCCTCCATGTCCTTGACATGGAATTCTCATCAAATCTTATTTTTCCTCTTATGCACACCTTTATACTTCAACCAAAAGCCTAACAATGTATTTGTTAAAATTACATCATCTTAACATTGTAATCAACATTTTATGAATGGTGATGGTCAAGCTCAAACTAACTATACAATATCATGCTAAACATATTATAGTGTGAATTAACACACTATATTATATTATATTATATGATGTCATATTATAATTTGCTATAATATAATATATTGTCTAACATTACACCTCATTAGAATCACTTAAAAGAAACAAATAACAAAATTTTCTCAAAATATGAATAATGCTCATTTTGGATGTAAACTTGTTATTTTTCTATTAGAAATGGTATTAAATAGCATAATTTTGGTGTTGCTTCTTGGTGTGTGCTGTGAATTTGGCCATATTCTTCCATCTTAACCTTCAAATTAACATTTGTGAGTTTTGACCCAATGTATTATAACAAAAGTAAAACATACTAAAATGTACAATAACATTCAGTAACACACCACCACATTCATATATATGTGAAGTTATATTGGTATGTACATTATATTTTAATATGCTTTCATATAATATGTTATCTTAAATTACACCTTAAAATGAATCACTTTAAGCAAAAAAATTATAAAATTTGTTTGAAAATGAACATTTTTTAAATGCAAAATTCCACTCTTTTGATTAAATGACACACCATAACAATGATATTCCCTAAAGATTACCTTAAATTGGGCCAAATCCCATCATCTCACCTATAAATAAGTATTTTATGAATTATGCTAGTACAAACTCTACTACATCATACTATAACAAACTAAAATATGCTAAACAATAAGTAGTAATACACAATAGTATGCTATAATGCATGATGCTATATTATGTTATCGAATCCAATATTATAATACATTATAACATATTATATTATATTATATTGCATATCACATGGGTTGCTTAGATAAAATCATAAAATTAGTCTAACAATAAAGAACTATATATTTTATTTGTATCACTTACATATTTTAAATTAAAATAATATATTATGATGTCATGCTCTACCTATTATGAATTTGGCCAAATTCCACCATTTTAAAGTCTAAATCAACATTTTTATAAATAATTGCTAGTGTAGGCTCGATTGCATGATTGTAAAATACTAAAAAACTTAAAATGTGCATAATATATTATGATATATGATGTAATATTATACTACAACATAAACTATTTATTTTGAAAATAAAATCTTACTTTTTAGACAACAAGTGGTATAGTACAACTTTGGTACTACAACCTAATTCCCACTTCAAATTTAACAAATTTCATCATCTAATTTATTAAATCAATATTTTTATGATTTATATTAATATAGATTATAGGACATAGTACCATAATATACTTAAACATTTCAAAACATCTTATAACATCCAAAAACCCATCACTACATGCTCAAATATATGATGTTACATTATACTATAATATATGGTATTATAATATGATATAGGGTTAGGGTTTAAGGTATTCAAATCTCTAATAGTCTAGGGAAAGTCTCTTGAAGACATTTTCTTTAGTTACCATAACTATGTTAGGATTAGGTCATTCTTCAGATCTACTCCTAATGACATCTTTATTCAAGGTTTAGGGTTTAGGGTTAGGGTTAGGGTTTAGGGTTAGTTTAGCATTAGTTTAGGGTTAGTTTAGGGTTTAGGGTTTAGGGTTGTAGGGTTTAGGGTTTAGGGTTTAGGGTTTAGGGTTTAGGGTTTAGGGTTTAGGGTTTATTATTTAGGGTTTCAAGTTTTTGGGGTTTAGGGTTTAGGGTTTATGGTTTAAGGTTGAGGGTTTAGGGTTTAGGTTTTAGGTTTAGGGTTTAAGTTTTAGTTTAGGGTTTAGGGTTTAATGTTTTTTATAATAGAGAATGAATTCACATTCAATATTTCTTCTTTTTGATTTCATCAACCAAGTCGCACACTAAGTTTTATAAGACACAAGCCATAGATCAAAAGCAAGCACCCATAGAGCAAATCAAAAACCCTAGATATGATGAACCATCTCTACTATTATGGCAAAGTTCCATAAGCAGGAGATCGAATCGACTGTTGTTCAGTTTCTCTAGTTCCCATCAGAACCACTGCTACCTCTCGAGTAGTGGGATTTACCAACATATCTCCGATGTCTCCTCGCCACCACCACATGACCTCATTCCTCCCACCTCCATAACCACCACTGCTCTGATCACCACCTCCATATTCACCAGCACTTCTAGATCACCCACCATCGATGCGATAACTGTCGTCTCCACCTTTACCTCCACTTCTAGATCTAGATAAAGCCTAGTTGACGGTGATGTTCCTATCATCAAGTTTTTTCCCATTCTTAGGTTTTAAGGTTACTTTAAGGTTTAAGGTTTAGGGTTAGTTTAGGGTTTAAGGTTTAAGCTTTAGGGTTTGGGGTTTGGGGTTTAGAGTAATAGGTTTTAAGGTTTAGGGTTTAGGGTTTTAGGCTTTAGGGTTTAGGGTTTAGGGTCTAGAATTTAGGGTTTTCATGTCTAGTTTAGGGTTGTAGGTTTAGGGTTTATGGTTTAGGAATTAAGGTTTAGAGTTTTTTTAATTAAGTAAACTAGTAGTTTAGGTTTATTTAGTTTATTTTTTATTTTTTATTTATTTGAGTTCATTTTATTTTTTATTATTATTTAGTTTAGTTTATTTATTTTAGGTTAGGTTTTTCATTTTAGTTTATCTTTTAGGTTTAGGTTTAGGTTTATGTTTAATTTTTTTTGTTTTATTTTATTTTTATTTATTATTTAGGTTTAAGTATATTTTTTTTTTATTTTAGGTTTAGTTTTAGGTTTAGGTTTAAGTTTTATTTATTTTCTTTTAGGTTTAGGTTTATTTTATTTTGTTTATTTTTTATTTAAGGTTTAGGTTTTTTTTATTTAGGGTTTAGGTTTTCTATTTATTTTAAGATTTTATTTTTTGGTTTATTTTTAGGTTTAGGTTTTTATTTAGTTTTTATTTTATTTTATTTTAGGTTTATTTTATTTTTATTTTATGTTTAGTTTTTATTTTATTTAGGTTTTTTATTTAAAGGTTTATTTTATTTTTTAGTTAGTTTAGGATTTTATTTATTTTATTTTAGTTATTATTTATTATTTATTTTATTTAATTTTTAGGTTTAAGTTTAGGTTTTGATTTGATTTTATTATTTTATTTTATTTAGGTTTTTATTTATTTATTTTTTTAAGTTTTATTTAATTTAGGTTCAGGTATTTAGGTTTTTAGTGTTTAGGGTTTAGGGTGTAGGGTTTTAGGGTTTAGGGTTTAGGGTGTAGGGTTTTAGGGTTTAGGGTTAGGGTTTAGGGTTTAGGTTTTAGAGTTTAGTGCTTAGTCTTTAGGGTTTAAGTTTTGGTTTTAGGTTTAAGTTTAGGTTACAGGTTTAGGTTGTTTAAGTTTAGGTTTAGTTTAAACTTTGGGGTTTAGGGTTTACAGTTTAGGGTTTAGGTTAGTTTAGGTTTAGGGATTAGAGTGAGGGTTTTGGGTTTTAGGTTAGGTTTAGGTTTAGGTTTAGGGTTTTAGATTTAGTTAATTAGTTTAGGGTTGATGGTTTTAGGTTTAGGGTTTAGGATTTAGTTGTCTTAGGTTTAGGATTTAGGGTTTAGGTTTTAAATTAAAAACTTGTTAGTTTAGGGTTTAGGGTTATTTATTTTAGTTGACTTTATTTTTTTTTATTTAGGTTTATTTTTTATTTTAATTTAGTTTAGTTTATTTATTTTAGGTTTATTTATTTTAGTTTAGGTTTCTTATTTTAGTTTGTTTTTTAGGTTTACCTTTAGGTTTATGTTTATTTTTAGTTTTATTTTATTTTATTTTATTTTTTCGGTTTAGGTTTTATTTTTACTTTTTACGTTTAGGATTAAGTCTTTATTTTATTTTTTTTGGTTTAGGCTTTAGGTTTTTATTTAAGGTTTATTTTTAGGTTTTATTTTTTAGTTTAGGTTTAAGTTTATTTTTATTTTATTTTATTTTATTTAGTTTAGGGTTTACATTTAGTTTATTTTAGGTTCAGGTTTACATTTTATTTATTTTAGTTTAGTTTATTTTAGTTTAGATTTAGGTTTATTTTACTTTGTTTATTTTAGGTTTATATTTTATATGATTTGGGCTTAGGTTTTATTTATTTATTTATTTTTTGTTTTATTTTTAGGTTTATTTTTTACGTTTAGATTTATATTTAATTTTTATTTTATGTTATGTTATTTTATTTTTATTATACATTTAGTTTATATTTTATTTAAATTTTTTATTTTGAGGTTTATTTATTTCTTAGTTTAGTTTTGGTTTTTATTTATTTTATTTAGTTTAGTTTTTGTTTTTTATTTTATTTTTTTAGGTTAAGGTTTAGGTTTAGGTTTAGGATTAGGTTTAGATTTTTATTATCTTTTATTTTATTATTTTATTTTACTTTATGTTTTTTATTTATTTTATTTTTTAGGTTTTGTTTAGTTTAGGTTTAGGTATTTAGCTTTTTATGGTTTAGGGTTTAACATTTAGGGTTTGGGTTTTAGGGTTTAGGGTTTAGGGTTTAAGTTTTAGGGGGTAGGTTTTAGGGTTTAGGATTTAGGGTATAGGATTTAGGGTTTTAGGTTTAGGGTGTAAGGTTTAGGTTTTAGGTTTAGGGTTGGTTTTGGTTTTTTTTAACAAAGAACAAATTCAGATTCAACATTTCTTCTTTTCAATTTCATCAACCAAGTAACACACCAAGTTTCCTAAGACACAAGCGATGATATAGATAAAAAATTAGCATGCACAAAGCAAATCAAAAATGCTAGATAACTAGAGCCATCTCTACTGTAAAGACATAGTTCCATAAGCAGCAAATCAAGTTGGTCATTCATCAATTTCCCTAGTTCCCATCAGAACCACCCTAGCCTCTTGAGTAGCGAGATTCGCCATCATATCCCCGATCTCTCCTTTGCCACCACCACGGATGTAACCTTCGTCACTCCTCCCACCTCCATATCCACCAGCATCTCTAGATCCCCACCACCACTACGATAATTACCATGCCTTGCCTCCATTTAGGTTAGGCGCACGGTTGATGGTGATGTTCCTGCCATCAAGGTTTAGGATAATAGGTTTTAGGGTTTAGGGTTTAGGGTTTAGGGATAGGTTTTAGCATTTAGAGTTTAGGGTTTAGAGTTTAGGGTTTAGGGTTTAGGGTTTTAGGTTTATGCTTTTAGTGTTTAGGGTTTAGGGTTTAGAGTTTAGAGTTTTTTTAGGGATTTCGATTTAGGGTTGTAGGTTTAGGGTTTAGGATTTTGGGTTTAAAGGTTTTTTTATTTTTAAATTAAGTAAATTGGTAGGTTTAGGTTTATTTAGTATATTTAGTTTATTTCATATTTATTTTAGATTACTTTATTTTTTTTTTATTTAGGTTTTATTTTTTATTTTTTTTAGTTAAGTTTATTTATTTTAGGTTTATTTATTTTAGTTTAGGTTTTTATTTTAGTTTATTTTTTAGGTTTAGGTTTAGGTGTAGGTTTATTTTTTAGTTTAGTTTTATTTTTTATTTTATTTTTTAGATTTAGGTTTAGTTTTTATTATATTTAGGTGTAGGTTTAGGTTTTATTTTTTAGGTTTTTTTATAGTTTTATTTTTGGGGTTATTTTTTGGTTTTATTTTTTAGTTTAGGTTTAGGTTTATTTTTAGTTTATTTTATTTTATTTAGTTTAGGTTTATGTTTAGGTTTAGTTTATTTTAGGTTTAGGTTTAGGTTTTATTTATTTTAGTTTAGTTTATTTTAGTTTAGGTTTAGGTTTATTTTATTTTGTTTATTTTAGGTTTAGGTTTTTTTTAAGTTTAGGGTTTAGGTTTTATTTTTTATTTATTTTTAGGTTTATTTTTTAGGTTTAGGTTTTTATTTAGTTTTATTTTATTTTATTTTAGGTTTATTTTTTATTTTATGAAATTAGTAAATTTAGGTTTAGGTTTATTTAGTTTATTTTATTTATTTTAGTTTTTACTTTTTTAAATTTATTTGGTTGATTTTATCTTTATTTGGTTTAGTTTATTTTTAGGTTTATTCATTTTAGTTTAGGTTTTTTTTATTTTAGTTTATTTTTTAGTTTATGTGTGTTTAGGTTTACTTTTAGTTTATTTTATTTTTATTTTATTTTAGGTTTATGTATTATTTTTTTTTATTTTTTTAGGTTTAGGTTTAGGTTTTTTTATTATATTTTTTTTATAAGTTTAGGTTTTAAGTTTTTATTTTAGGTATATTTTTAGGTTTTCTTTTAAGTTTAGGTTTAGGTTTATTTTTTTAGGTTTAGGTTTTTATTTAGTTTTTATTTTATTTTATTTTAGGTTTATTTTTTTATTTTATGTTTAGTTTTTATTTTATTTAGGCTTTTTATCTTAGGTTTATTTTATTTTATTTACTTTAGTTTAGGTTTTTATTTATTTTAATTTAGTTTAGTTTTTATTTTATATTTTATTTTATTTTTAGGTTTAAGTTTAGGTTTAAGTGAAGGTTTTTGTTTAGGTTTTAATTTTAGTTTATTTTTTTATTTTATTTAGGTTTATGTTTTTATTTATTTATTTTATTTTTATGTTTTATTTAGTTTAGGTTTAGGTTTTAATGTTTTTAGGGTTTAGTGTTTAGGGTTTAGGTTATAGGATTTAGGGTTTAGGGTTTAGGGTTTAGGGTTATTATGTTTTTTTTGGGTTTCGGGTTTAGTGTTTTAGGGTTTAGGGTTTTGGGTTTTGGGTTTAGGGTTTAGGGTTTAGTGTTTAGGGTTTATTGGCTTTATTTAGGTTTAGGGTTTAGGGTTAGTTTTAGGGTTTAAGGTTTTTTATTTTATTTTATATTTTTTATTTTTATGAAATTAAGTAAAGTGATAGGTTTATGTTTATTTAGTTTATTTTTTATTTATTTTAGTTTATTTACTTTTTAAATTTATTTGGTTGATTTTTATCTTTATTTGGTTTAGTTTATTTCTTAGGTTTATTCATTTTAGTTTAGGTTTTTTATTTTAGTTTATTTTTTAAGTTTATGTCTAGGTTTAGGTTAATTTTTTTAGTTTATTTTATTTTTATTTTATTTTATAGGTTTATGTATTATTTTATTTTTTAGGTTTAGGTTTAGGTTTTATTATATTTTTTTATATGTTTAGGTTTTAAGTTTTTTATTTTAGAATATTTTTTAGGTTTTCTTTTTAAGTTTAGGTTTAGGTATATTTTTAGTTTATTTTATTTTATTTTAATTAGGTTTAGGTTATCTTAGGTCTAGGTTTATTCTATTTTCTATGTTTTATTTTTATTTTAGGTTTAGGCTCTTTTTTAGATTAAGGTATATGTTTTCTTTTATTTATTTTTTAGGTTTTATTTTTAAGCTTTTTTTAAGTTTAGGTTTTATTTAGTTTTATTTCATTTTATTTTAGGTTTAATTTTATTTTGTTTAGGATTTTTATTTTTAGTTTAGTTTAGGTTTTATTTCTTTATATTTTAGTTTAGTTTTTATTTATTATTTTAGGGTTTAGGGTTTAGGGTTAGGGTTTTTATTTTTTAGGTTTAGGTTTTAGGTTTTTATGTTAGGTTTATTTAATTTTTATTATACATTTCATTTTTATTTTATTTAGGCTCTTTTCAGGTTTTTATTTTATTTTTATTTATTTTATTATAGTTTGATTTTTATTTTTATTTTACTTTATTCTTATGTTAAGGTTTAGGATTAGGTTTAGGTTTTAGTTTAGGTTTTTATTTATTTTATTTTTTTATTTTATTTATTTTGGTTTTTTATTTATTCTATTTTTAGGTTTTATTTAGTTTAGGTTTTGGTTGATAGGTTTTAGGGTTTAAGGTTAGGGTTTAGGGTTAAGGGTTTAGGTTTAGGGTTTAGTTTAGGTTTATGGTTTGGTTGTAGGTTTTGGGGTTCAGGGCTTAGGGTTTAAGGTTTTAGGGTTTAACGTTTAAGGTTTTGAGTTTAGGGTTTAGTGTTTAGGGTTTAGGGTTTTAGGGTTTTAGGGTTTAGGTTAGTTTTAGGGTTTGGGGTTTAGGGTTATGGTTTCTTTATTTTATTTTATTTTATTTATTTTTAAAATTAAGTAAATTGGTAGGTTTAGGTTTATATGTTTCATTTTTTATTTATTTTAGTTTACTTTATTTTCTATTTTTATTTAGGTTTATTTTTATTTTCTTTTTATAGTTTATTTATTTTATGTATATTTATTTTAGCTTAGGTTATTTTTAGTTTTTTTTAAGGTTTAGGTTTATTTTTTAATTTAGTTTTATTTTTATTTTATTTTTTAGGTTTAAGTTTCATTTTATTTCTTTAGGTTTAGGTTTTAGGTTTTTATTTCAGGTTTATTTTTTAGTTTTTTTTTTAATTTTGGTTTAGGTTTTTTTTTACTTTATTTTATTTTATTTAGTTTAGGTTTAGGTTTTGGTTTTATTTATTCTAGTTTAGCTTTAGGTTTATTTTATTTTATTTTAGGTTTAGGTTTTTTTTTTAGTTTAGGGTTTATGTTTAAATTTTTATTTATTTTTAGGTTTATTTTTTAGGTTTAGGCTTTTATTTAGTTTTTAGGTTTAGGTTTAGGTTTATGTTTAGGTTTTAGTTTAGTTTTTTATTCTATTTTATTTAGTTTAGGTTTTTATTTATTTTATTGTTAAATTTTATTTAGTTTAGGTTAATGTTTTTTAGGGTTTTGGTTAGGGTGTTTATTTAGGGTGTAGGGTTTAGGTTGGTTTTAGGGTTTAAGGCTTAGGATTTAGGGTTTAGGGTTTAAGGTTTTTTTCTAAAGTAAGTCAATCGATAGTTTTAGGTTTATTTAGTTTATTATTTATTTTATTTTTATTTAGGTTTATTTTTATTTATTTAGATTAGTTTGTTTATAATTTAGGTTTATTTATTTTAGTGTAGGTTTTTATTTTAGTTTATTTTTTAGGTTTAGGTTTAGGTTTATGTTTATGTTTATGTTTTACTTTAGTTTTAGTTTTATTTTATTTTTATGGTTAGGTTTTATTTTTTTTCTTTTTAAGTTGGTTTTTATTTTATTTTTTTTTTTAGGCATTTGGTTTAGGTTTTAGGATTTAGGGTTAGTTTTAGGGTTTGGGGTTTAGAGTTTGTGTTTTTCTTCTTTGTTTTTTATTTTTTTATTTAAATTAAGTAAACTGGTAGGTTTAGGTTTATTTAGTTTATTTTTTTATTTATTAAGTTTATATTTTTTTAGGTTTATTCTTATTTTATTTGATTTATAGTTTATTTATTTTTTTAGGTTTTTTTTTTTAGTTTATTTTTTTAGGTTTAGGTTTTATTTTATTTTTTTAAGTTTAGGTTTTAAGTTTTATTTTAGGTTTAATTTTAGGTTTATTTTTAGTTTTGATTTAGTTTATTTTAATTTATTTTATTTTATTTAGTTTAGGTTTAGTTTAGTTTTGATTTTAGGTTTATTTACTTTAGTTTAGGTTTAGGTTAATTTTATTTTTTTGTTTTATTTTTTATTTAGGTTTTTTTATTTTTTTTAGGTTTTTTTTAGGTTTATTTTTTAGGTTTAGGTTTTTAATTAGTTTTTAAGTTTAGGTTTAGGTTTAAGTTTAGGTTCATATTTTGGTTTTAGTTTAAGTTTTAATTTTATTTTATTTAGTTTTAGGTTTTTTATTTATTTTATTTTAGGTTTTATTTAGTTTAGGTTAATGTTTTTTTACGGTTTAGGGTTTAGGATTTTTTAAAATTAAGTATCTAGGTTTAGGTTTATTTAATTTATTTTTATTTATTCAATTTATTTTATATTTTCTTTTATTTTGGTTTATTTTTTTATTTAGTTTAGTTTATTTATTTTAGGTTTATTTATTTAAGTTTAGGTTCTCTATTTTAGTTAATTTTTTAGGTTTAGATTTTGGTTTATCTTCACTTTTTAGTTTAGATTTATTTCTATTTTATTTTCTAGGTTTAGGTTTTACTTTTTATTTTTAGGTCTAGGTTTAGGTTTTTATATAATTTTTTAGGTTTAGGTTTTTGGTTTTTATTTTAAGTTTATAACATTTTTCTTTCACATTTAGTTTTTATTTTATTTTGGTTTTTTATTTTTAGGTTTATTTTATTTATAAGTTTAGTTTAGGTTTTTATTTATTTTATTTTAGTTTAGTCTTTAGTTTTTATTTTATTTTATTTTTTTAAGGTTTAGGTATTTTTATTTTTTTATTTTTAGGTTTTATTTAGTTTAGGTTTAGGTTTTTAGGTGTTTATTATTTAGTGTATAGGGTTTAGAGTTTAGGTTTAGGGTTTGGGGTTTAGGGTTTAGGGTTCAGGGTTGTAGGGTTTAGAGTTTAGGGTTTAAGGTTTTAGGTTCAGGGTTTTGGGTTTTTAGGGTTTATGGTTTTAGGGTTTAGGGGTTAGTTTTAGGGTTAGGGATTTTTTATTTTTTATTTTATTTTATTTAAGCTGGTATGTTTAGGTTTATTTAGTTTATTTATTTTAGTTTATTTTATTTTTATTTAGGTTTATTTTATTTTTTTATTTAGTTTAGTTTATTTATTATAGGTTTATTTTTTTTTTGTTTATTTTTATTTTTGTTTATTTTCTTGGTTTAGGTTTAGGTTTAGGTTTATTTTTAGTTTAGTTTTATTTTTATTTTTTTAGGATTTAGTTTATTTTATTTTAGGTGGTTTAGGTTTTATTTAATTATTTTAGGTTTAGGGTTTAAGTTTTATTTTAGCTTACATTTATTTTAGTTTATTTTATTTTATTAGTTTAGTATAGTTTAGGTTTAGTTTATTTTAGGTTTAGGTTTCAGTTTTATTTATTTTAGTTTAGGTTTAGGCTTATTTTATATTTACTTTAGGTTTAGGTTTTTTTTTAGTTTAGGGTTTAGGTTTTATTTTTTATATATATTTAGGTTATATTTATTAGGTTTAGGTTTTTATTTAGCTTTTATTTTATTTTATTTTAGGTTTATTTTATTTTTATTTTACATTTAGTTTATATTCTATTTTGGCTTTATAATTTTAGGTTTAGTTTTTTGAGGTTAGTTTAGGTTTTTATTTATTTTATTTTAGTTTAGTATTTATTTTTTATTTTATTTTAATTTTAGGTTTAGGTTAAGGTTTTAGTATTAGTTTAGGTTTTTATTTTATTTTATTTTTTCATTTATTTAAGTTTAAATTTTATTTATTTTATTTTCATGGTTTTTAATTTTGGTTTAGCTTTTAGGTTTTAGGGTTTAAGGTTTGGGGTTTAGTATTTGGGTTTGGGGTTTAAGGTTTAGGGTTTAGGGTTGTATGTTTTAGGGTTTAGGTTTTGGTTTAGGGTTTAGGGATTGGGTTTTGGGTTTTAGTTTAGGGTTTAGGGTTAGTTTAAGATTTAGGGTTTAGAGTTAGAGTTGTTTTAATTTTTTAATTTTTAAAATTAAATAAACCAAAAGTTTAGGTTTATTTAGTTTATTTTATTTATTTTAGTTTATTTTTTATATATATTTAGGTTTTTATTTTATTTAGTTTTTTATTGATTTTGGTTTATTTATTTTAGTTTAGTTTAAGTTTAAGTTTAAGTTTAAGTTTAAAATTATAAGGTTTTAGGGTTTTAGGTTTAGGTTTAGTTTAGTGTTTCAGAGTTTAGGGTTTTAGGTTTAGGATATCTGATTTAGGTTTAGGTTTGAGTTTAGGGTTATTTATGGTTTAAGTTTAGGTTTAGGGTTTAGATTTAAAGTTTAGGAGGTTTAGGTTTAGGGTTTTGGAGGGTTAGGTTTTGGTTTAGGTTTAGGATTAGGTTTATGGTTTAGGGTTTAGTTTAGGTTAAGGTTTAGGGTTAGTTTAGGGTTTAGGGCTTAAAATTTAGGGTTTAGGTTTAGATTTAGGTTTAGGGTTTAAGCTTTAGGGTTTAGGGTTTAAGGTTTAGGGTTATTATTTAGGTTTTATTTTATTTTATTTTTATTTTAGATTTAGTTTTTATTTTATTTAGGTTTTCTATTCTTAGGATTATTTTATTCTTTAATTTAGTTTGGGATTTATTTATTATATTTTAGTTTATTTTTATTAGTTTATTTTATATCATTTTTAGGTTTAGGTTTAGGTTTTTATTTTATTTTATTTTTTATTTTATTTAGGTTTAGGTTTTTTAATTTATTTTACTTTTTGAATTTATTTAGTTTAGGTTTTGGCTTTTAGGTTTTTAAGGTTTTGGGTTTTGGGTTTTAGGGCTTAGGGTCTTGGGGATTAGGGTTTAGGGTTTTGGTTATTTAGCCAGATAGGCTATAATACAAGAAACTTCTCTTTCAATCTTTCCTAAGGAACACACAAGAACTTATAGAAAATAGGAAGGCACAATCTCTCACACTACTATCTCTCTAACTTCTTCATCTCTTGCTTCATTTATAGATCTCTTCTGGTGTGAAAAATAATTGCTCTGTTACTTTTATTGAGTGGGGCAAATTATTGCTTTACTTTTAGAGTGGGCAAATAATTGTTATGTGGCAATTGTTGCTTTACTTTTTCAGAGTGGGACAAATAATTGAGTGTGGAAAATAATTTTACTTTTCTTTGAGTGGCTAATAATTTATTGTGTCTTTTCCTTCATGAGTGTGCTTTTAAGTGCGGCAAATAATTCATGCTTTTTTCAATAATGCTTATCTCCTTTCTGAGTGTGTTTACTTTTGACTATTTGTTCATGATTGGTCTTTTCTGATTATGACTGAGTGGTTATTTTATATTTAGGGTTTAGGGTTTAGGGTTTAGGGTTTAGGGTTTAAGGTTTAGGATTTACGATTTAGGGCTTAGGATTTAGGGTTTAGAATTTAGGTTTAGGATTTAGGGTTTAGGTTTAGTTTTTTTTTAAATTAAGTAAACCAGTAGGTTTAAGTTTATTTAGTTTATTTTTTAATTATTTTAATTTATTTTATTTTATTATTTTTATTTAGGTTTATTTTTTTTTAGGGTTTAGGGTTTAGGGTTTAAGGTTTTAGGGTTTATGCTTTTATTATTTAGGGTTAAGGGTTAAGGTTTAGGGTTTAGGATTTAGGGTTAGGGTTTAGGGTTTAGGGCTTATGGATTAGGGTTTAGGGTTTAGGGTTTAGGATTTATGGGTTTAGGTTTTGGTTTAGGTTTACTATTTGGTTTAGGGTTTAGGTTTAGAATTTAAGTTTAGTTTTAGTTTAGGTTTAGTTTTGGTTCTGAGTTTAAGTTTAGGGTTATAGGGTTTATAGTTTAGTTGTAAGAGTTTAAGGGTTTTAGGGTTTAGGGTTAGATTTAATTTATTTAGGGTTTAGGATTTATGGTTTAGGGTTTAGGATTTTAGTGTTTTTTAGGGTTTAAGGTTTAGGGTTTAGGGTTTATGGTTGTTGGTTTAAGGTTTAGGGTTAAGGGTTTAGGGTTGTAGGTTTAGCGTTTAGGGCTTAGAGTTTAGGGTTTAAGGTTTAGAATTTAAGGTTTTGGGTTTAGGGTTTAGCGTATAAGGTTTAAGGTTTACAGTTTTTATTTTTGCTTTTATTTTATTTTATTTTTGGTTTATTTTAGGATTATTTTATTTTTATTTTACGTTTAGTTTTTATTTTATTTAGGTTTTTTTGTTCTTAGGTTTATTTTATTAATTTAATTTAATTTATATTTATTAGTGAAATTTATATTATATTAGTTTAGCTTTAGGTTTAAGTTTAGGTTTTATTTTATATTTTTATTTTATTTTATTTAGGTTTAGGTTTTTTTAATTTTTAGAATTTATTAGTTTAGGTTTAAGTTTTAAGGTTTTTAGGGTTTATGCTTTAGGGTTTATGGTTTAGGGTTTTAAGGTTTAGGGTTTTAGGGTTTATGGTTTAGGGTTAGGGTTTAGGGTTAGGGTTTAGGGTTTAGGGTTTATGGTTTAGGGTTTATGATTTAGGGTTTAGGGTTTAAGATTTAGGGTTTAAGGTTTAGGGTTTTGGGTTTAAGGTTTTAGGGTTTAAGGTTTAAGGTTTCTTAAGTTTAGGTTTAGGTCGTTTAGGTTTAGGGTTTAGGATTGATGTTTGGGTTTTGGAGTTTATTTAGTTTATTTATTAATTATTTTAGTTTATTTTATTTATTATATTTTATTTAAGTTTATTTTTTTGGTTTAGTTAAATTTTTAGGGTTTTCCTCGATCCATGATGATATGGTTTAAGGTTTAAGTTCAAGTTTAAGGTTTAATGTTTAAGTTTAAGTTTAAAGTTTAAGTTTAAGGTATAAGATTTTAGGGGTAGTACTTTTAGGGTTTAGGGTTTAGTGTTTAGGGTTTAGGGTTTAGTTTAGTTTAGGTTTAGGTTTTAGGGTTTAGGTATAAGTTTAGGGTTTAGGGTTTAGGTTTAGTTTAGTTTAGTTTAGGGTTTGAGTTTAGGTTATTTATGGTTTATGGTTTAGGCTTTAAGTTTAGGATTATAGTTTAGGTTTAGGTTTAGGGTTAGGTTTTAGGTTTTGGGTTTTAGGGATTAGGGTTTAGGGTTTAGGGTTGTAGGTTTAGTGTTTAGGGCTTAGAGTTTAGGTTTAAGGTTTAGGATTTAAGGTTTAGGGTTTAAGGTTTAGGGCTTTTATTTAGGTTTTATTTTATTTTATTTTAGGTTTATTTTATTTTTATTTTATCATTAATTTTTATTTTATTTAGGTTTCTATTCTTAGGATTATTTTTTTTTAATTTAGTTTGGTTTTATTTATTTTATTTTAGTTTATTTTTTATTAGTTTATTTTATATCATTTTGGGTTTAGGTTTAGGTTTTAGTTTAGTTTTATTTTATCTTATTTTTTTATTTTATTTAGGTTTATTTTTTATTTATTTTATTTTTAAGAATTTATTTAGTTTAGGTTTTGGTTTTTAGGTTTTTAAGGTTTGGGTTTTGGGTTTTAGGGTTTAATGTTTTGGGGATTAGGGTTTAGGGTTTGGTTTTATGGTTTAGGGTTTAGGGTTTAGTGTTTAGGGTTTAGGGTTTAGGGTTTATGATTTAGGGTTTAGGGTTTAGGGTTTAAGATTTAGGATTTAGGATTTAGGGTTTATAGTTTAGGGTTTAGGATTTTTTAAAAAAAATAAGTAAACCAGTAGGTTTAAGTTTGTTTACTTTATTTTTTAATTAACTTAATTTATTTATGTTATTATTTTTATTTAGGTTTATTTTTTATTTTTAGGGTAAGGGTTTAGGGTTTAAGGTTTTAGGGTTTATACTTTTATGGTTTAGGGTTTAGGGTTTAGGGTTTAGGGTTTAGGGTTTAGGGTTTAGGGTTTAGGGTTTAGGGTTGTAGGGTTTAGGGTTTTAGGTTGTAGGGGGTTTTGGGGTTTAGGGTTTAGGGTTTAGGGTTTAGAATTAGTTTAGGATTTAGGGTTTAGGGTTTAGGATTTAGGGTTTAGGGTTTAGGATTTTAAGGTTTAAGGTTTAGGGTTTTTTATGGTTTAAGGTTTAGGGTTTAGGGTTTAGGGTTGTAGGTTTAGCATTTAGGGCTTAGAGTTTAGGGTTTAAGGTTCAGGATTTAAGGTTTAGGGTTTAGTGTTTAGCATATGAGGTTTAAGGTATTGGGTTTTTATTTTCGCTTTTATTTTATTTTATTTTTGGTTTATTTTAGGTTTATTTTATTTTTATTTTATGTTTAGTTTTTATTTTATTTAGGCTTTTAATTCTTAGGTTTATTTTATTTTTTTAATTTAGTTTAAGTTTTATTTATTTTATGTTAGTTTATTTTTATTTGTTTACTTTATATTATTTTTTAGGTTTAAGTTTTGGTTTTTGTTTTGGTTTTTTATTTTATATTTTTATTTTATTTTATTTAGGTTTTGGTTTTAATTTTTTTAGAATTTATTTAGTTTAGGTTTAGGTTTTAGGTTTTAGGGTTTTATGCTTTGGGGTTTATGGTTTAAGGTTTTAAGATTTAGGGTTTTGGGGTTTATGGTTTATGGTTTAGGTTTAGGGTTTAGGGTTTAGGGTTTAGGGTTTAGTGTTTAGGGTTTAAGGTTTACGGTTTATGATTTAGGGTTTAGAATTTAGGGTTTAGGGTTTAGGGTTTTGGGGTTAGGGTTTAGGATTTAAGGTTTTAGGGTTTAAGGTTTATGGTTTCTTAAGGTTTAGGGTTTAGGGTTTAAGGTTTATGGTTGTAGGTTTAGGGTTTAGGGTTGTAGGTGTATGATTTAGGGCTTAGAGTTTTGGTTTTGGTTTTAGTTTAGTTTGATTTAGGTTTAGATTTAGGTTTAGTTATAGGTTTAGGTTTTAAGTTTAGGGTTTAAGTTTAGTTTAGGTTTATAGTTTAGGGTTTAGAGTTTAGGTTTAGGTTTAGGGTTTTAGGTTTAGGTTTAGGTTTAGGTTTTAGGTTTAAGTTAGTTGAGTTTTATTTAGGGTTTAGGTTTGTAGTTTAGGTTTAGGTTTAATTTAGGTTTAAATTTATAAGGTTTAGGTTTAGTTTAGGGTTTAGTTTAGGTTTAGGTTTATAGTTTAGGTTTAGGTTTTAGGTTTAGGTTTATTTGTTTATAGTTTTAGGGTTTAGGGTTTTAGGGTTTAGGTTTAGTTGTTTTATTTAGTTTAGTTTTTTTTTAAGAAAATAAATTCTAGATTCAACATTTCTTCTTTTGATTTCATCAACCAAGTAACACACAAGTTTTCTGAAATAAGCGACGTAGATGAAAAATGAGCATATAGCAAATTAAAACCTTAGAAAACTAGAAGCGTCTCTATAAAGACACAGTTCCATAACTTTTAGGTTTTATTTTAAGTTTATTTTTTCACTTTAAGTTTTTATTTAGTTTTTATTTTATTTTATTTTAGGTTTATTTTAATTTTATTTTACGTTTAGTTTTCACTTTATTTAGCTTTCTTATTCTTATGTTACTTTTATTTTTTAGTTTTGTTTAAGGTTTTATATATTTTATTTAGTTTATTTCAATTAGTTTATTTTATTTTATATTTAGGTTTAGGTTTAAGTTTTAGTTTAGGTTCTTATTTTTATTTTATTTTTTTATTTTATTTATTTTTTTATAGGTTTTATTTAGTTTAAGTTTAGGTTTTTAGGTTTCTAGGGTTTAGGGTTTTATGGTTTAGGGTTAGCGTTTAGGGTTTTTATGGTTTAGGGTTTAGGGTTAGTTTTGGGTTTAAGGTTTAGGTTTTTAGAGTTTAGAGTTTAGGGATAAGGATAGGGCTTAGAGTTTAGGGTTTAGGGTTTAGGATTTAGGGTTAGTTTAGGGTTTAGAGTTTAGGGTTTAGTTTTAGGATTTAGGGTTTAGGGTTAGGTTTTTTTATTTTATTTTTTTTCAAATTAAGTAAATAGGTAGGTTTAGGTATATTTATTTTATTTAGTTTATTTTGATTTTTAGTTTATTTTATTTTTTTATTTTTTATTAAGGTTTATTTTATTTTTTTATTTAGCTTTATTTATTTTTTAGTTTAGGTTTTACTTTAGTTTATTATTTAATTTTAGGTTTACTTTAGTTTAGTTTATTTTATATTTTAGGTTTAGGTTTTATTTTTTAATTTTAAGTTTAGGTTTAGGTTTTTATTTTATTTTTTTAGGTTTAGGTTTTATGTTTTTATTTTAGGTTTATTTTTAAGTTTTATTTTTTAGTTTAGGTTTAAGTTTATTTTTAGTTTATTTTATTTTATTTAGTTTAGGTTTTGGTTTAAGTTTAGTTTATTTTAGGTTTAGGTTTAGTTATTTTAGTTTAGGTTTAGGTTTATTTTATTTTTTACTTTAGGTTTTATTTTTTATTTATTTTTAGGTTTATTTTTTAGGTTTAGGTTTTTATTTTGATTTTATTTTATGTTTATTTTATTTTTATTTTAGGTTTAGTTTTTATTTTATTTCTATTTTTTATTTTTTAGTTTAGTTTAGGTTTTATTTATTTTAATTCAATTGAGTTTTTTATTTTTTATTTTATTTTCTTTTTAGGTTTAGGTTAAGCTTAAGGTTTTAGTTTTATTTCATTTTATTATTTTATTTTATTTTTATTTAGGTTTATTTTTTATTTTTTTTATTTTTGTTTATTTCATTTTTAGGGTTTAAGGTTTAAGGTTTACAGTTTAGGATTTTATGGTTTATGATTTTAGGGTTTAGGATTTATGGTTAGGATATAGAGTTTAGGGTTTAGTGTTTAGGCTTTAGGGTTTAGGGTTTTAAGGTTTTTAGGTAGTTTAGGACTTTAGAAGGAGTTAGTTTGAGTTTAGGTTTAGTTTAAGGTTTAAGTTTAGTCGAGTTTAGTTATTTAGGTTTGATTAGGTTTGATGATTTAGTTTATTTAGGTTTAGGTTAGGATAGTTTAGGATTGGTTTAAAGTTTAGTTAAGGTTTAGGTTTAAGGTTAATTAGGAGTTTAGGAGTTTAGGTTAGTTAGGGTTTATAGTTTAGTTTAAGTTAGGGTTGAGGTTTAAGTTTATAGTTTAGGGTTTACTTATGTTTAGACTTAGGTTTAAAGTCATTAGAGGTTTAGGGTTATAGTTTAGGTTTGTTTAAGGTTTTAGGTAGTTTGTTTAGTTTGAGTTTAAGTTTATAGTTTAAGGTTTTAGATTTAAGATTTAGGTTTAAAGTTTAGTTTAGGGTTATAGTTAGTTTAAGGTTTAGGTATAGGGTTTAAGTTTAAGGTTTATAGTAGGTTAGTTTAAGGATTAGGGTTTAGTTTAGGGATTATGGTTTAGAGTTGGGTTTAGTTTAGTTAGTTTAGGTTAGGTTTTAGTGTTTAGGGTTTAGGTTTGTTTGTTTATGGTTGTAGGTTTAGAGTTTAGGGTTTAGGGTTTAGGGTTAGCTTTAGGGTTTAGGGTATAGGGTTTAGGGTTTAGGATTTAAGGGGTTTCTTTTTAAGGTTTATGGTTTTTTTAGGTTTATTTTTTATTTTTATTTAGTTTATTTTATTTATTTTATGTTATTTTATTTTAGTTTAAGTTTTTTATTTTAGTTTATTTTTTAGGTTTAGGTTTAGGATTGTGTTTATTTTTTTCTTATTTTTATTTTTATTTTATTTTTTAAGTTTAGGTTTTATTTTTTATTTTTAGGTTTTTGTTTAGGTTTTTAATTTATTTTTCTACGTTTAGGTTTTAGGTTTTTATTTTAGGTTTATTTTAAGGTTTTTTTAATAGTTTAGGCTTAGGTTTATTTTTAGTTTGTTTTATTTTATTTAATTTAGGGTTTAGGTTTTGTTTATTTTTGGTTTAGGTTTGGGTATTATTTATTTTAGTTTAGTTTATTTTAGTTTAGTTTATGTTTATTTTAGTTTTATGTTTTTTTTTTTAAGTTTAGGGTGTATTTTTATTAATTTTTAGGTTTATTTTTTTGGTTTAGGTTTTTATTTAGTTATTATTTTATTTTATTTTATGTTTAGTTTATTTTTATTTTACATTTAGTTTTTATTTTATTTAGGTTTTCTATTTTTTATTTATTTTATTTTTTAGTTTATTTTAGGGTTTTATTTATTTTATTTTAGTTTAGTTTTCATTTTTTATTTTATTTTCTTTTTAGGTTTAGGTTTAGGTTTTTATGTTATTTTTTTAGGTTTAGGTTTTTGGTTTTTATTTTAGTTTTTTTTAATTTTTTTTTAGTTTAAGTTTAGGTTTTTTAGTTTATTTTATTTTATTTAGTTTAGGGTTTAGGTTTCGGTTTTATTTATTTTTGTTTAGTTTATTATAATTTAAGTTTATGTTTATTTTATTTTGTTTATTTTAGGTTTAGGTTTTTTTTTAGTTTAGGGTTCAGGTTTTTTTTTAAGGTTTATTTTACATTTAGGTTTTTATTTTATTTAGGTTTAGTTTTTTTTCTAAGAGAGAACAAATTAAGATTCAATATTTCTTCTTTTTGATTTCATTAACCAAGTAGCACATTAAATTTTCTAAGACACACGTGATAAAATAGATAAAAAATGAGCACGCATAGAGCAAATCAAAAACCTTATATAACTTGAACCGTCTCTACTGTTAAAATACAATTTTATAAGTAGCAGTTTGGATCGACTGTTCTTCAATTTCTCCAGGTCCAATCAGAACTACCCTGGCCTCTCGAGTAGCATGATCCACCATCATATCCCCGATCTCTCCCTCCGCCACAGCAATGGTTGTAACCTCATTGCTTCTCCACCTCCATAACCACCACTGCTCTGACCACCACCTCCATATCCACCAGCACCTCCAGATCCCCACCACCACTCCGATAACTACCACCTCCTATTGGCTTAATGAGCCTCATGTTTAATCTGATCAATTTTGATGATAACAAATAAATGCTTGGATGTTCTAATGTATGTTTTATGTGTTTTAGATATATTAATTGCTAATTACATATCCAATACATCTCATAATATGTTTGAGGAAATTGCAAGAATAGAATAATGAAATATTGTTCAAAATGGATAATGTGAAGCTCAAGATACAATATTTTAGGTTATATGCATTTATAACTATCTTAAAATTCATATGAGTTCATTGACATGAACCAATTTGCTCACAACTTAACATATTATTTTTTATTTTAAATAATGATAATGAGGTTAATTTATATAAATCTCTATCTAATTAACATTCAATTATATGTTTCATACATAGCATTTGAATTGTCAAAATAATAAATGATAATAAATTATGACTATTAAGTGTAATTAGTTTATATATTTAATATAATTAAAAATTTTAATTTAATTTTAAGGTTATATGATAACTAACATATGTATGATTATATATAAATTATATCATAATATTTAAATGTCATATTTCAAAATTAACAAAAATATATGGAATGTGGTATTTTAGCCAAAGTCATCTTATAATCAAGGAATTTATATCTGATTTCATCTCCAACGGATTCCTTGGATTTTTTTTCTTTAATTTGATAGGTTACATGACCCACGTTTGATTAAAATTGAATTTAATATGACTTTTCAAACATTAGATGATTTTAATAATGATTGCATTTTATATGCTTTGAATATACTAAGAGCCATATTTGATTATTTTTGACTTGCCCATGTGAATAGCCAAATTTTGGTTGTTTAAATTTAATATTTATTTAAAATAAATTATATTTTTATTGAATATTAAATTATTATATGATAAATTGATGTTAGAATAATATATTTTTTGAAATAATTCAAAATGATCTTCTTTCTTATAAATAGCCCTCATTCTCTTCAAGAAAGTATTCCTCATTCAAATTCAAAATCCTTCCAGCAAATCTAAGAGAGAAAATTTCCTAGATTTTCCTTCCAAGTGTTCTCCAAATATTGCAAAATCAAATCCTTGGTTTGGAAGCTTCAACATCTTCAACTAAGCAAGCTTTCTCAAATTACTTGAGTTTGTTTTCTTGATCTTAATCTCTTTTTAGTTGTTCATCTATTTATTCTTTCCAATTTATACTTTTTGGTGGATTAGTCTTTGGACATCAAAGTCTAAGTTTTTCACATCAAAGTTTCTTCTATCATTTTTTTGTGAAAAACTCTTGTGATAGTTTGTAGGATTTATTTCAACTTGTTGAAATTTTATCTTCTAAAAATTTCTTTTGGTTTCTTGAAATATTTCTTCATTATTCTTATTAGAAATATCATTTATTCTTAAATCTATTTTAGAAGTTTATTTTAAGCATTTTAAATTAATTTATTATGCTGAAATTATTTTCATACTTGTTAGATCTCTCTTTTAATTAAAGCTTATGAGCTACTTAGATCTATCATATACTAATTTTATTTAAGTATTTTGTGATCATTTGCATTAATTGAAAATATCTTTTTTGGTTAAAATAAAATAAATTATTCTTTGTTGAAATTTATTTTATAGTGCAAAAGAATATTGTGAATTTATTTTGAAATCATTTTTATATTAGTCTACAAATTGTAATAACATAAACATCTTAGTAAGATCACTTTAAGATATTTATTTTATTATTTCTTATCAATATTAAGTGAGCATTTTATCTTGCCAAAATTTTAAGTTGTAAAGTAATCATTTATAAGTTGTGAGATCACTTTTTGAATTAGATAGCTAGGTATATTTGTGAGAGAGATATATTATCAAAATTATTATTTTGTATTTTTTTTCATGCTGTAAAATTTATAGTGGGGTTGTACTCTCCCCTTTGTAGGAGAGTACATATTGTTGTAGGGGTTATACTCACCCCATTATAGGAGAGTACTATTTGTGAGCTATTTTGCATTTAGTGGATTCCTAGTTAGGGGTGGCTAGGCATGGACGTAGGCTGGTTTTGGGGTTTGGTCGAACCACATAAAAATTGTGTGCCTCTTGTCTATCTTTACTTTACTGTACTTTTATTTTTGTTGCATTAAGAATTGTATCTTGTCATTATAAAATCAAAAATTAATTTTCTACTAAAACTTAAAATTTAAGATTTATCTTTTAAAATTTTTTAATATCAGCGATTAGTTTATAGTGACTAACAATTAGTATCAAAGCTAGGCTCTTTTATTGGCTTAACATCCAAGAGTAGATCTTTTCACTATGGCATAAGGTTTCCAAAGGGTTCACTACTAGAGGGACAATCCACTCATAGACCTCCACTTTTAGATAGTGTACCATTTGATTATTGGAAAAAATAGAATTAGTACAATTTTAAGAGGTCAAGATGCAGGCATGTGGTATATGTTGACACATCAATATCATACACCCACAGTAGAAGTAAATGGCATTAAAGTAGAAAAACTTTTGAGGAATGGATTGTAGCTGAAAGAGAACTTGATGAATTAAATGCTATGGCTTGTAATACTTTACATTGTGCTTTATTAACTAATGATTACATGAAAATTTCTATGTTAAGTACAACAAAAGAAATATGGGATAAACTCAATATAACTTATGATGGAACTAGTGAAGTTAGAGATGCTCACATTAATAGACTTGTTCATGAATATGAGTTATTTCATATGTCTCCTTCTGAATCTATTTCTGATATGTATACTAGATTCATGAAAATAATTAAGACATTGCATTCTTTTGGAAAAAACATTTAGGATCAAGACTTAGTCTATAAGATTCTTATATGTCTTCCAAAAAAATGGGAAGCTAAAGTAACAGCTATTAGTGAAGCTAAGGATTTATCTACTTATCCACTTGATCGCTTTTGGGTTCTTTGATAGCACATGAATAGGTTATTGCTCAAAGGGATAAGATGGATAACTCGACAAAGAGAAAAGAGAAAGGAAAAGCCATTACATTACAAGTTGATGATAGTGATGAACAAAACACCTTAAGCTCGGGATGATAGTGATGAGGTGGTCATTCTATCCAAAAGGCTTGGGAAATTGCTAAAGAAGAAGAATCAAAGGTATAAAAAATCTAAAAACTATAAATTTCAAACTAAGAAATTTCATGCAGGTGAAGGGATCATTTGCTACCATTGTAAAAAGCCAAGACACATAAGAGGTGATTGTCTAAAACTTGTTGAATCAAAGAAGAAAGAGATTGATGTGGATAGAAGAAAAAATATGAAGTAGAAAAAGTACCACAAGAAGAAGAAGAAGGCTTTATGGGCCATTCTAGATTCAAATGAATCAAGTACTTGCTCATTCGATGAAGAGGTCAACATATGTCTTATGGAAAATGGAGAATCTGACTTAGATTCTCAAGAGGTATGTAATGTTATATCTTATGATTAAATAGATAATGCTTTTAATTATTTAGTTATTTAATATAAAAAACTTTAAAAAATACAAAACCTTAGAAAAAGAACATAAAAATTTAGATATGCATTTTTATGATTTAAAAAATGTATGTGATAATTATAAAAGTAAAAATATTTATTCCTTGTATGTAAACATGAAAGAGAGAATATTTTATTAAAATCAAGATTAAAATTATGTTTAAAATCACAAGTTTATTATAATGCTTCATCAAGTAAAATATTTAATAAAAATTATTTGCATCATACACATTCCTCTCATATGTCTTATAATTATTGGGCTAAGCCATATGCAAACACTAATGTTTGGTGCAACTATTATGATAGAAAGGGCATATTTCATTTGATTCTATGCATAAATTAGAAACACTAAGCAATCATCTTATGTATCGGTACCAAAAGGTACAAGCACTACATAAACCACACATGCAAGATATCTTGCTTCAAATTTAGAATGTGGACCCAAACATGTTTGGGTTCCAAAATTTAACATGTGATTTTATCTTTTGTAGGAATGCCTTCAAAGCAAAATCAAAGAAGGCATGTTGTACTTGGTGGATGTTCAAGACATATGATGGGAGATAAAGATAAATTCACAACTTTAGAATCAAGTGATGGAGGATTTGTTACATATGGAGATAATGCAAATGGAAAGATCATTGGCATTGGTTATATTTGTCAGAATTCTATCACCTTAGATAAAGTTTTTCTAGTAGAAGGATTAAAACATAATTTAATTTCTATTAGTCAATTATGTGATAAAGGTTTGAATGTATTTTTGCATCATATTGTATTATAAAAATATTGAAAATGTTTTGTTAGTAGGAAAAGACATAAAAATATTTATGTCATTGATTTAGATAGCTTTCATTTTATGAATTTGAATTTACTTTATTTTAAAAGCACTCATGATGATATATGGGTATGGAAAAGAACATATTAACATGCACTGTTAAAATTGATAAACTTAATTTAGTAGTTGGATTATTAAATTTTCATTCAAACTATGTTTGTGATGCATGTATTCATGGAAATCATCCTAGAAGCTCATTTACAAGTAAAATATTTTTCTAGACCTTATATTGTCCTAGCACCACTATATTGGTGTTTGATATTCTAGATCTGCAAGGATGATGCTTTAAGTTTTTATTAAATATATTCAAAGAGAACAAGGCCTTTTGATTAATAAGGTTCAAATCATGGTGGCAAATTTGAAAATATTATTTTAGATTAGACATAATTTTTTGCACCTAGAACTCCCAAAAAAAGAGTAGAAGAAAGAAAAGTCGAATATTAATTGAATTAAGTAGATCTATGCTTGATGAGTATAAATTGAAAAAATATTTTTTGGGTAGAAGCAATAAATTCTGCATGTTATGTGATGAATAGGATCTATTTTATACTAATTTTGAAGAAGGCACCCTATGAATTATTTTTTGGAAAGAACCCTAAGATTGAACACTTTCATGTATTTGAATGTAAATGTTTTATTTTGAATAATGAAAAAAATTTAGGTAAGTTTGATTACGTGATGATATTTTCTTAGGATACTCTCTTCCTAGTAGAGCTTATAAAGTTTTCAATAAAAGAAAATCATTTTTTTATTTATTTTACTTTTAGGTTTTTTTAGTTTCGATTTAGATTTTTAGCTTTTAGCATTAAGGTTTAGGGTTACTTTAGGGTTTAGGGTTTAAGGTTTAGGGTTTGGGGTTTAGGGTTTAGGGTTTAGTGTTTAGGGTTTGGGGTTTGGGGTTTAGGGTTTAGGATTTTGAGTTTAGGTTTTAGGGTTAGGGTTTAGGGTTTAGGGTTTAGGGTTTAGAGTTTATACGGTTTTGGGCTTAGGGTTTTTTTTAACAGAGAACGAATTCAGATTCAACATTTTTTTTTATTTCATCAACCAAGTAACCCACCATGTTTTCTAAGAAAAAAGTGATGATGAGGATCAAAAATGAGCATGCATATAACAAAAAACCTCTAAATAATTTGAATCATCTTTAATGTAAAGACATAGTTCCATAGTAGTATGGTCGGCCATTCTTGGTTTCTCAGTTCTCATAACCACCCCAACCTCTCAAGTAGAGATCCACCATCATAACCCGATCTATCCCTCGTACCACCACAGTTATAACCTCTGCTCCTCAGCCTCCATAACCACGCTCAACCACCTCCATATCACCTGCCTCATCCCCACCACCAGGTAATCACCGCCTCTGCCTTCTCCTCAACCACTAGATCTAGACTGAGGCTGGTTGATGGTGATGTTCTTACCATTAAGGTTCTGCCCATTCTTTGGGTTTAGGTTTAGGGTTAGGTTTATTAGGTTTTAAGGTTAAGGTTTATTTTGTAATTTATTTTGTTGCTTTAGCTTTACATTTAGAATTTGGGTTTAGGGTTTAGGGTTTGGGCTTACGATTTAGGGTTTAGGTCATAGGTTTAGGGTTTAGGGTATAGGATTTAGGGTTTAAGGTTTTTTTAAAATTAAGTAAAACGACAGGTTTAGGTTTATTTAGTATATTATGTTTTTTTATGTTAGTTTACTTTATTTTTAATTTATATTTAGGTTTACTTTTTTTTATTCAGTTTAGTTTATTTATTTTAGATTTTTATTTTAGTATATTTCTTAGGTTTAGGTTTATTTTTTAGTTGAGTTTTATTTATTTATTTTTAGGTTTATGTTTTATTATTTATTCTTAGGTTTATGTTTTGATTTTTATTTTATTTTTTAAAGGTTTAGGTTTTAGGTTTTTATTATAGGTTTATTTTTAAGTTTTAATTTTTAGTTTAGGTTTAGATTTATTTTTAGTTTATTTTATTTGATTTAATTTAGGTTTTGGTTTAGGTTTTATTTATTTTAGTTTAGTTTATTTTAGTTTAGGTTTAGGTATATTTTATTTTGTTTATTTTATATTTATTTTAGTTTTAGGGTTTTTTTAGTTTATGGTTTAGATTTTATTTTTTTATTTATTTTTAGGCTTATTTTCTACGTTTAGATTTTTATTTAGTTATTTTTATTTTATTTTAGATTTATTTTATTTTTATTTTACATTTAGTTTTTATTTTATTTAGGTTTTTATTATTTATTTTATTTTTTTTAGTTTAGTTTAGGTTTTTATTTTATTTTATTTTATTTTATTTTATTTCATTTAAGGTTTAGGTTTAGGTTTTACTTTATTTTATTTTATTATTTTATTTAGGTTTAGGTTTTTTAATTATCTTATTTTAGGTTTTATTTAGTTTGGTTTAGGTTTTTAATTTAGGGTTTTAAGTTTAGGTTTAGGGTTTTAGGTTTTAGTTTAGGGTTTTATAGTTAGTTTAGGGTTTAGCATTTAGGGTTAGTCTTTAGAGTTTAGGGTTTTAGGTTTAGGTTTAAGGTTTAGGGTTAGCTGGGTTTTAGTTTAGTGGGATTTAGGGTTTTAGGGTTTAGGCTTTAGGCTTTAGGGTTTAGGGTTTAGTGTTTAGGGTTATTTATAGTTTAGGGTTTATGCTTTTAGGATTTAGGTTTAGTTTGGTTTAAGGAGTTAGGTTTTAGGGTTTAATTAGTTAGGTTTAGGTTTTTTTAGGGTTTAGGGTTTTAGGTTTAGCCTTTAGGGTTGTAGTTTTAGGGTTTAAGGTTAGTTTTAGAGTTTATGGTTTAGGGTTTAGGGTTTAGGGTTAGTTTTAGAGTTTATGCTTTAGGGTTTAGGGTTTAGGGTTTAGGATTTGAAGTTTAGGGTTTAGTGTTTAAGGTTTTTTTTAATTAAGTAAATTAGTATGTTTAGGTTTATTTAGTTTATTTTTTATTTATTTTAGTTTATTTTATTCTATATTTAATTTACATTTATTTTTTATTTTATTTAGTTTAGTTTATTTATTTTAGTCTAGGCTTTTTATTTTAGTTTCTTTTTAGTTTTTAGTTTATGTTTATTTCTTAGTTTAGTTTTATTTTTATTTTACTTTTTATGTTTAGGTTTTATTTTTTATTTTTAGGTTTAGGTGTAAGTTTTTATTTTATTTTTTTAAGTTTAGGTTTTAGGCTTTATTTTAAGTTTCTTTTTAGGTATTATTATTTAGTTTAGGTTTAGGTTTTTAGTTTATTTTATTTATTGTTTAGGGTTTATATTTGATTTAGGTTTTTTTTTAGTTTAGTTTATTTTAGTTTAGGTTTAGGTTTTTTAGTATAGGGTTTAGGTTTTATTTTTTTTTATAGGTTTTATTTTAAGGTTTAGTTTTTATTTTATTTTATTTTAGGTTTATTTATTTATATTTAGTTTTTTTTATTTTATTTAGGTTTTTTATTTTTAGGTTTATTTTCTTTGTTAGTTTAGTTTGGTTTTATTTAATTTATTTTTGTTTAGTTTTTACTTTTTTATTTTATTTTATTTCTAAGTTTAGGTTTAGGTTTAGGTTTAGGCTTAGGTTTTAGTTTAAGTTTTTATTCTATTTTATTTATTTATTTAATTAAGGTTTAGGTTTTTTATTTATTTTATTTTTACATTTTATTTAATTTAGGTTTAGGTTTATAGGTTTTTAGGTTTTTAGGGTTTAAGGTTTAGGGTTTAGGATTTAGGGTTTAAGGTTGTATGTTTTAGGGTTTAGGGTTTAGGGTTAGGGTTTGTTTTAGTGATTATTTTAGGGTTAAGGATGATCAAATCTAATAAGATTATTTAAAACAAACCAAAGATTCTTTATTAATTAAGTTTGATTTGATTTGATTTAAAGAGGAGAAGAGAAATCATCACTACATTTTAAACCCATCCCTTATTAATTATTTGATTTAATTTAAGGAAATGTAATTAAGTTGATTTTATAGGTTAATTAAGTTGAACCCTTAATTAGATGAATTAATTAACCTATGTCACCTTAAAGTAATTAACTAAGTATGAGCCAACATGATATGCATGGAAAATAAACTTGTAATGATCCTAGGAAATAAAAGGGGCCTAATGCAGTTGGCTCATGATTAATAGTTAATTAGATTAAGCGACTTAATTAAGTACTCTTATGGTTTTCCCAAACATGTGGACTAACCATAATTTCATTAAACTCTTTTAGGTTATAAAACACATAAAGATCTACCCCCATGATTTAATTAATTAAGTTCTAATGTGATTATGATTTCAATTTGATTAAGTGATTTAATTAATTAGTTAAATCTTAATTAATTTCATTTTAAAAGCATGAAATGAACTTAGGAAAGGGGCCCAACCCTTTTCCTTAGTTCACTTACTATTGAACAATGATTAATAAACTTAATTAACCAATTTGTTACTCTTCATGGGATTAATTAATCATTAATTAACTTAAAAGAGTAGTTAAAATTTAATTAGTCAATTTTCCTAATTAAGTGAGCAATAAATCCCAAGAAATCATGGGTGGCATAGGTCATCCCATTAAATTAGCCCATAAAATTTTAGGATTAATTGCTCAAGTAATTAAGGAGTAATTAAGCTAATTAATTTTGTAATTAAACCTTAATTACTATTTAAAATTAGAAGATAAATTTTAATTAATTCTCATATGAAATACCATTAAAATTAGTATTTATTTGCATTTTTCATTTTTTTATAATTATTTATGATTTTTAGAAGTTTTAGCCATTATAAATGATTAATTAAGCCTAATTAAAGCCTAATCCTATTGGTGCCACATGGCGCGCTGACGTAACACACTTTCCACGTAGCGTTGTGGGATTGGCTACTTAAAACTTACCTGACTCAGGGCCTACATGGTGATGGCAAATGTGCTTTCTCGTCAGTCCGATATAAGATCAGATGGCTATGATTAATCCCACAGCTTAATAGGATTAAATTAGATCGATCAGTGAATCTAATCATGGTGGTCCATTCGATCATAAAATGGATGATGCGTGATCTAACGTCATGCAAGTAAGGGAGAATGGAGTCGTGGCATTACTGATCGAGCATACCTGAGCTAGGATCAACTCCAAAAGGATCCCACACCTTCACGACATTGATCGAAGGGGATCCAACGGTCAAGATCACATGAGATGCAAGTTTTTTTTCAAAAAGCTCCAACCTAATTTTGTCTAAGGATTAGTTGTGGAAGAATACCTTATTGGAGCTCAAGATCGGTGGCTTAAATAATAAATAATTGAGAATGCTTCATCTAGTGGAGACGAAGCCCTATTGAGCAACAATTGGATCAATTCCTTGACGTTCACTTAGAAGTACATGAATTGATTATTTAAAGCAATACTTTGACTTAAGTCCCACCTCTGGTAATCGGGAAGCTTGGGAGATGATTTGTTCTTGCTCAATGAGGCCTAGGGAAGGTGCCTGTAATGTTAATTTGAGTTTTATGGAGAAATGGAAAAGTTAGGTCAAAAATGAGTGTCCTATTTTGGGATGATGAGAATGGCATTTTTTGATCGAGGAATGAGCTTGGGAATGGCTCTAGCAGCTTATCTTGGGTAGCTAGGGCTCTGAAGAATGATTTTTATGTTTGTTTGAGTGGAAATGAGGGGGTGTATACCCCCTTCCTCTTAATCGAATAGTGGGATTAGTTTTCCTTCTAGTGGTTGTTCAGCCATCTCTAGGAGTCATGGGTTGCAGGTAAGAGGTGAGTTTGCTCAGCTTGGTTGGTTGAAGGTGTGGAGGTGGCTGCCATGAAAGAATTATGGGTGTCCTATGGGTTTCAAATGCTCCAATGGGGAGGGTGAGGTGATTTCAACTCCAATGGGTCATGGCTGACCCAACAACCCCTTAGGTCAGGTTGAGTAGTGTCCTAGGCGCCTAGGTGGGCCATTGGGAGAGTACCACGTGGCCAAGGAATAGAAATGACCACTTACATGGGTGATTTGTCTCATGTGATGCCCTTGAGCCAAGGGTAGAATGATCACTTAGCATTGGATTTGATTTGGACAGATTTGAAATGAGCCAAAAGTGGGTTAGCCAAATTTCAAGTCAATTAGAGTTGATTTGGTTAGGTTTGGCTCAATTTGACTCATTTAGGTCAAATTAGGTTAGGTTGGGTCAAGTTAACCAATTGGTCAAATTAGGTCAAACCAAGGGTTGGGCCAAGTTCATATGATTATTCAAGATGTTTTGGTTCAATTGGTTTGGTTTGGTTTGACTTAGATTTGATTTTGGCTCATTTGAATTCATTTGGGTTAAATGGGTTAAGTTGACCAATTTGACAAAATTGGCCAAATTTTCTTGGGTTGGGTGTTGGTTTGGGTTTAATTGACAAATTGAAGATGATTGTAGGGTTTGGTTTTAATTAATTTGGATTTGATTTTGATTTAGGCTAACTTGAACCTTTAGGTCAATTTAGGCTAAGTAAGTTAATTGGGTTCAATTAGGTCCAATCATGGTTTTGGTTAAGTTCAACAATCAATTTGGAATGAACTTGAGCTATTAGTTATAATCAATTTGGTTTATATTTTGATTTGACACAATTTGTTCTTTCAGGTCAATTTGGGTCAACTTGGGTCAAGAGGGTGGGTTTTGTTTGACATAATGAAGGTCAAGTCATATTTAAATATTAATTTTGATTTGGTATGAATCTTTGGTTTCAAGGGATTTGGCTTAGGTTACAATTTGGCTAGTTTGGGTTCATATGGGTTAAGGATTGACTTGGTCAAATGACCAAGTTGACTTGGTTTGACCTAATTTGTGATAATTGATCAACCTAGGGTGAACAATAATCATAATGGGAGGTTTTGATTGGCATGATTCAATCCAATTCAGGTAGGATTAGAACTTGGCTCAAATAGCTTAAATTTACCACTTTGGATCAAGTGGACCAATTTGGTCAAGTTAGCTTAATTTTTTGAGTTAGATTTAGTTGAGTTTATATATGGATTTAGGATTGATATATAAATTCAATTTAACTTGGGTTCAAATGAGTTTTGGTTCATTTGAGCATTTCAAGTCAAAAGGGTTAAGTTGGGCTTCACTTGGGTTGATTTTTGTTTGGCTTGATGATTGTAGATTTCATTTATATTTGTGAATATGATTGAAGGTATTATTGATTCACGAGAAAATAAATTGAATTTGTATTTTAGAATGAAGGAATTTGGCTAAGTCCATGGAGTTGGGTCATGTGGCTCATGTTTGGATTTTATTTGGTTTGGTTTAGTTTTGATGATTTAAATGTATATTTCACTTAACTTTGTGAAGATGATTGAAAATATGATTGATTTGTGATAAAATTAATTAAGTTTGACATGATTTGGCTTAAGATTTGGCTAAGTCCATGGGATAGGTCATATGGCTTAGGAAGGGTTTTGATTTAATTTGATTTAGTTTGATTTAGTTTTGATCATTTGAATGTAGATTTGATTTATATTTAGGAAGATGATTGAAGATATAAATTAATTATGAGAAAATCAATTAATTTTGGTTTAATTTGGATTAAAATTTGGCTAAGTGCATGGGATAGGTCATATGGCTTAGGAAGGTTTTCAAGTTTGGATTTGATCATGGGCTTCAATCATTTAGTTTTGGAATTTGGGTTTAGATTTGGATATTAATTTGATGTTCGAATTGAACTTGAGGTTTGGTTTTAGAAGGCGAACATGGATTGGATTTGGGTTGTAGGGTAGGTGGATTATCCTAATATCTGAGGCATAACCTAATCCTATCGTTAACCCATCTAAGTCTTTAGGCTTAGGTTAAGTGTTTACCTAATTATTAGAATATGATTGATTGGGAATTCTTAGTGTCTAGAGGACTCCTAAGTCTAAGGTGGGAAGATTGAATCTGCACTCTAAATGTGAGGTCAACAGGCCTTAGGCTCTATAGTGTTGCCCTTGGAGATAGATGATTGGAAAACTGAAGCCAAGTTTCACATTATAGACTCAGATACATCTTTCAATGCTTTGCTTGGGAGACCATGGATACATAAGAACAATATAGTTCCATCCTCTCCACATCAGTGTATGAAGTTTGTGAGAGATGGGATCATTCTTGTATCAGGAGATCTCAAGCCATTTACAATTCACAAGGTCAGCATATATGAGAATGCAGCTTACTACTTCCCTCAAAATCAACAAGTCTATTATCGTGAACTTGGCCAAAGTTTAAAAATAAAAGAAAAATAAAAATAAAAAGAAAAAAAGGGTTTAGGGTTTAGGGTTAGTTTAGAGTTTAGAGTTTACAGTTTTAGGGTTTAAGGTTTAGGGTTTTGGGATTAGGGTTAGGGTTAGGGTTTATAATTTAGAGTAGGGTTTAGAGTTTAGGTTTAGGGTTTAGGGTTTAGGGTTTAGGGTAAGAGTTTATGGGTTAGGGTTTAGGTTTTAAGGTTTAGGGTTTTAGGGTTTGCTTTCTGATTTAGGTTAGGTTTAGTTTAGGTATGGAGTTTAAGGTTTAGGGTTTAGGGTTTATGGTTTAGGGTTTAGGGTTTAGTGTTTAGGGTTTAGGGTTTTAGGGTTTATGCTTTTAGGCTTTAGGGTTTAGGGTTAGGGTTCAGGGTTTAGGGTTTAGAGTTTTTTAGGGTTTAGGGTTTAGCATTTAGGATTGTAGGTTTAGGGTTTAGGATTTAGGGTTTAATGCTTTTTTGTTTTTAATTAAGTAAATCGATAGGTTTAGGTTTATTAAGTTACTTAGTTTATTTTTTATTTATTTTAGTTTATTTTAGTTTATTTTACTTTCTATTTCTATTTAGGTTTACTTTTTAATTTTATTTAGTTTATTTTATTTATTTTAAATTTATTTATTTTTAGTTTATCTTTTTAGGTTTAGGTTTAGGTTTATTTTTTAGTTGAGTTTTATTTTTATTTTTTTTTAGGTTTAGGTTTTACTTTTTATATTTAGGTTTAGGTTTAGATTTTTATTTCACTTTTTAGGTTTAGGTTTTAGGTTTTTTGTAAGGTTTATTTTAGGTTTTATTTTTTTTAGTCTAGGTTTAGGTTTATGTTTTTTTAGTTTATTTTATTATATTTATTTTAGGTTTAATTTCACATTTAGTTTATTTTAGGTTTAGGTTTATGTTTTATTTCTTTTAGTTTAATTTATTTTAGTTTAGGTTTAGGTTTATTTTATTTTTATTTTAGGTTTAGGTTTTTTTTTAGTTTAGGGTTTAGGTTTTATTATTTTTTAGGTTTATTTTTTAGCTTTAGGTTTTTATTTAGTTTTTATTTTATTTTATTTTTTTTTTTATATTTATTTTTTTATTATTATTTTATTTTTACTTTACATTTAATTTTTATTTTATTTAGGTTTTTATTCTTAGGTTTATTTTATTTTTTTAGTTTAGTTTAGGTATTTACTTATTTTATTTTAGTTTATTTTTACTTTTTATTTTATTTTATTTTTGGGTTTAGATTTAGGTTTTAGTTTAGGTTTTTATTTTATTTTATTTTATTATTTTCTTTATATTTTTAAGTTTTTTATTTATTTTATTATATTATTTGATTTAGGTTTAGGTATTTTATTTATTTTATTTTTAGGATTTATTTAGTTTAGGTTTAGGTTTTTAGGTTTTTAGGGTTTAAGGGTTCGGGTTTAGAGTTTAAGGTTTAGGAGTTTAGGGTTTAGGATTTTAGGGTTTTGGGTTTAGAGTTTTAGGTTTTAGGGTTTAAAGTTTAGTATTTATTTTAGGGTTTAGGGTTTTCCTTTAGGCCTTAGGGTTTAGGTTTTAAGGTTAGTTTAGAGTTTAGAATTTACAATTTTAGGGTTTAGGGTTAGTTTAGAGTTTAAAGTTTACAGTTTTAGGGTTTAGGGTTTAGGGTTTAGGTTTAGGGTTTGGGATTTAGGCTTTAAGGTTTAGGGTTAGAGTTTAGGGTTTAGGGTTTAGGATTTAGAGTTTAGGGTTTTAGGGTTTAATATTAGGGTTGTAGGTTTACGGTTTAGGGTTTAGGGTTAGTTTTAGGCTTTAGGGTTTAAGGTTTAGGATTTAGGGTTTAGGGTTTAGGTTTAGGGTTTTTTTTTAAAACATTAAGTAAACCGATAGGTTTCAGTTTATTTAGTTTATTTTGTATATTATTTATTTATTGTAGTTTATTTTATTTTTTTTATTTTATTCAGTTTAGCTTATTTATTTGAGTTTAGGTTTTTTATTTTGTTTTACTTTTTTAGGTTTAGGTTTAGGTTTTTATTTTATTTTATTTGGTTTAGGTTTTAGGTTTTTATTTAAGGTTGATTTTTAGGTTTTATTTTTTAGTTTAGGTATATGATTATTTTTTGTTTATTTTATTTTTTTAGTTTAGGGTTCAGGTTTAGTTTATTTTAGGTTTAGGTTTAGGTTTTATTTATTTTAGTTTAGGTTTAGGTTTATTTTATTTAGTTTAAGGCTTAGGTTTTATTTTTTTATTTCATTTTAGGTTTTTTTTAGGTTTATTTTTTAGGTTTAGGTTCTATTTAGTCTTTATTTTATTTTATTTTTGGTTTATTTTATTTTATTTTTCATTTGGGTTTTATTTTATTCTAAGTTTATTTTTTTAGTTTAATCTAGGTTTTTATTTATTTTCTTTTAGTTTTGTTTTTATTTTTTATTTTATTTTATTTTTAGGTTTAGGTTTATGTTTAGTTTTTTGTTTAGGTTTTATTTTATTTTATTTTATTTAGGTTTAGTTTTCTTATTTATTTTATTTTTAGGATTTATTTAGTTTAAGTTTAGGTTTCAAGGTTTTTAGGATTTAGTGTTTAGGGTTTTGGGTTTTGGGTTGTAGGTTTTAGGGTTTAGGGTTTAGGGTTGTAGGTCTATGGTTTATGGTTTAGGGTTTAGGGTTAGTTTTAGGGTTTATGGTTTAGGGTTATGGTGTAATTTATTTATTTTTATTCTTTTTCTATTTAGGGTTTAGGGTTTACAGTTTAGGGCTTAGGTTGTAGGTTTAGGGTTTAGGGTTTAGGGTTAGTTTCAAGGTTTAGGGTTTAGGGTTTAGGATTTAAGATGTAGTGTTTAGGGTTTAGTGTTTAGTGTTTTGGGTTTTGGGCTTTTTTTAAAAAAATTAAGTAAACTATTAGGTTCACGTTTATTTAGTTTATTTTAATTTACTTTCATTTATTTTATTTTTAAATTTTATTTAGGTTTATTTTTTATTTTTATTTTATTTAGTTTATTTATTTTAGGTTTATTTATTTTTGCTTAGGTTTTTTATTTTAGTTTATTTTTTAGGTTTAGGTCTAGTTTATTCTTATTTTTTAGTTTAGTTTTATTTTTATTATATTTTTTAGGTTTATGTTTTATTTTTTATTTTTAGGTTTGGTTTAGGTTTTTATTTTATTTTTTAGGTTTAGGTTTTAGGTTTTATTTTAGGTTTATTTTAGGTTTTATTTTTTAGTTTAGGTTTAGGTTTATTTTTAGTTTATTTTATTTTATTTAGTTTAGGGTTTAGGTTTAGTATATTTTAAGTTTAGGTTTAGTATATTTTAGGTTTAGGTTTTGTTTAGTTTAGGTTTAAGTTTTTAGGTTTTTATGGTTTAGTGTTTAGGGCTTAGGGTTTAGGGTTTAGGGTTTAGGGTTGTAAGATATTGGGTTTAGGGTTTAAGGTTTAGGGTTTTAGGGTTTAAGGTTTAGGTTTAGGGTTTAGGGTTTAGGGCTTAGGATTTAGGGTTTTTGGGTTTAGGGTTGTAAGTTTAGGGTTTATGGTTAGTTTTTGGGTTTAGGGTTGAGGGTTAGAGTTTTTTTTGTTTAAATTAGGTAAACTAGTATATTTAGGTTTATTTAGTCTATTCAGTTTATTTTATTTATTTATTTTAGTTTATTTTATTTTTTATTTTTATTTAGGTTTATTTTTATTTTTATTTAGTTTAGTTTATTTATTTTAGGTTTATTTATTTTAGTTTAGGTTTTTTATTTTTTTTTTTTTTAGGTTTAGGTTTAGGTATAGGTTTATCTTTTATTTTTATTTTATTTTTTAGGTTTAGGTTTTATTTTTTATTTTTAGGTTTAGGTTTAGGTTTTTATTTTATTTTTTAGGTTTAGGTTTTAGGTTTATTTTTTTGGTTTATTTATAGGTTTATTTATTTCAATTTAGTTTAGTTTAGTTTATGTTTAGGTTTAGGTTTTTTTTTAATTTAGGGTTTAGGTTTTATTTTTTTTATTTTAGGTTTATTTTTTGGGTTTAGGTTTTTATTTATTATATTTTAGTTTATTTTTTATTTTTATTTTATTTTATTTTTAGGTTTAGGTTTAGGATATATTTTTAGTTTAGGTTCTTTTTTCTATTTTATTTAGGTTTAGGTTTTTTTATTTATTTTATTTTTAGGTTTTATTAGTTTAGGTTTAGGCTTTTAGGTTTTAGGATTTTGGGTTTACAGTTTAGGGTTTTGGGTTTTGGGTTTAGGGTTTAGGGTTAGTTTTAGGGTTTAGGGTTAGGGTTTCTTATTTATGTATTTTATTTATTTTATTTTCAATTTTTTTTTTAAAATTAAGTAAACTAGTAGGTTTAGGTTTATTTAGTGTATTTTTTATTTAGTTGAGTTTATTTTAATTTTAATTTTTATTTAGTTTAGTTTTTTAATTTTAGCTTTATTTATTTTAATTTTTGTTTTTTATTTTAGTTTATTTCTTTAGTTTAGGTTTATTTTTTAGTTTAGTTTTATTTTTATTATATTTTGTAGGTTTAGATTTTATTTTATATTTTTTTGGTTTTGGCTTAGGTTTTTCATTTATTTTTTTAGGTTTTGCTTTTAGGTTTTTATTTTAGTTTATTTTTAAGTTTTATTTTTTTAGTTTAGGTTTATTTTTAGTTTATTTTATTTTATTTAGTTTAGGTTTAGGTTTAGGTTTAGTTTATTTTAGGTTTAGGTTTTGTTTATTTTAGTTTAGGTTTAGGTTTATTTTAATTTTATTTTAGGTTTAGATTTTTTTTTTAGTTTAGGGTTTATGTTTCAATTTTTTGTTTATATTTTATTTATTATTAGGTTTATTATTTAGGTTTAAGTTTTTATTTAGTTTTTATTTTATTTTATTTTAAGTTTATTTCATTTTTACATTAGGTTTAGCTTTTATTTTACTTAGGCTATTTATTTTGTACTATAGTTTAGAATTTTATTTATTTAATTTTATTTTAGTTTTTATTTTTTTATTTTATTTTTTTTTAGGTTTAGGTTTAGGTTTATGTTTAGGTCTAGGTTTTGGTTAATGTTTTTATTTTATTTTATTATTTTATTTAATTTTGGTTTAGGTTTTTTAATTTATTTTATTTTAAGTTTTATTTAGTTTAGGTTTAGGTTTTTTATCTTTTTAGGGTTTAGAGTTTAGGGATTAGGGTTAGTTGTTTGTCTAGGGTTTAGGGTTTTTTTTGGGTTTAGGCTTTAGGGTTTAGGGTTTTTTTTGGGTTTAGGCTTTAGGGTTTAGGGT
Organism: Cymbidium sinense; assembly: GCA_021442155.1. Lineage (NCBI taxonomy): Eukaryota > Viridiplantae > Streptophyta > Magnoliopsida > Asparagales > Orchidaceae > Cymbidium > Cymbidium sinense. Next base: position 180,069,626 of record CM038214.1, on the reverse strand, counting down.
TTAGGGTTTGTTTAGGGTTTAGGGTTTTGGGTTTATGGTTTTAGAGTTTGTTTTTAGTTTGTGGGTTTAGGGCTTTTAGGGTTTGGGTTTAGGTTTAGGGTTCAGGTTTTAGTTTAGGTTTAGGGTTTTTGGTTTTTTTAAAACAAAGAATAAATTCAGATTCAAAATTCTTCTTTTCGATTTCATCAACCAAGTAGCACACCAAGTTTTCTAAGACACAAGCGACAACATAGATAAATAAATGAGCACGCATAGAGCAAATCAAAAATCCTTGATAACTAGAACCATCTCTACTATAACGACATAGTTCCATAAGTAGCAGATTGGATCTGCCATTCTTCAGTTTCTCCAGTTCCCATCAGAACCACCTTGGCCTCTCGAGTAGCGGGTTCCACCATCATATCCTTGATCTCTCCTCTCGCCACCACCATGGTGTAACCTCCGCCACCTCCCATCTTCATAACCACCATTGCTTCACCACCACCTCCATATGCTCCTCCGGATCCCCACCACCACGGGATAACTATGGCCTTCTCTTCACCTCCATCGCTAGATCTAGATGAGCCGGTTGACGGTGTCATCTGCTTTCAAGGTTCTCGCTCATTCTTAGGGTTTAGGTTTAGTTGACACATTTTTAGGTTTTATTGTTAGGGTTTAAGGTTTAGGTTTAGGGTTCAAGTTTTAGTTTAGGGTTTAGAGTTTTTGGTTTTCTTTTTTTTAACAATGAACAAATTCAAATTTAACATTTCTTCTTTTCAAATGTAACAAACCTTAAAGGTAATAAAGCCTTTTGTTTCTGGATGTCCAGGCTATATACCCATTACCATTCAATCTTATATAAATCAATACATGAATAGAGGAAAGAGAACTCAACATTCATACACTTAAGCTATAAGCACATGCATTTCTTATGTATTTATAGCTAGCATCATAAAACATATTATTATTCTTTTATAAGCTTTTGAAAAATACATTTAGATTTAATAGTGATAATAGCCATGCATATATTAAATTAAATCAACACATGCAAGCTTACATAAAGGTAATCCATTTTATTTTACTTGATTTTGAAAAGATGGATGCATGAATTCAAATGACATACCAAATTTAACATGATTGGAAAGAGGACAATCAAATATAAGCATATGATCATTCAACCAAACTAGTTATTAACGATAATAAGTCAAATAAGATTATTTAAACCAAACTAAAGATTCTTAATTAATTCAGTTTTGGATTTGATTTGATTTAAAGAGGAGAAGAGAAATCATCATTTACTCTTTTAAACCCATTCCCACATTAGTGATTTGATTTAATTTAAGGAAATGTAATTAATTTTATTTTATGGGTTAATGAAGTTGAACCCTTAATTAGATGAATTAATTACTCTTACTAATGTCACATTAAAGTAATTATGCATGGAAAATAAACTTGCAATGATCCTAGCAAATAAAATGGGCCTATGCAATTGGCTGATGATTAATAATTAATTAGATTAAGGGACTTAATTAATTTCTCTTATGCTTTTCTGACCCATGTGGACTAACCATAATTTCATTAAACTCCTTTAGGTTATTAAACATCTAAAGATCTACCCCAAGATTTAATTAATTAAGGTCTGATGTTATTATGATTTCAATCTGATTAAGTGATTTAATTAATTAATTAAATCTTAATTAATTTCATTTAAAAAAAGGGTGAAATGAACTGAGGGAAAGGAGTCCCAACCGTATTCCTTAGTTCACTTACTGTTGAACAATGATTAATAAACTTAATTAACCAATTTATTACTATTCATGATATTAATTAATCATTAATTAACTTAAAAGAGTAGTTAAGGTTTAAATAGTCAATTTTCTTAATTAAGTGAGCAATAAATCCTAAGAAAATCTTAGGAGGCAGAGGTCAGCCTATTAAATTAACACATAAAATTTCAGATTAATTACTTAAGTAATTAGAAAGTAATTAAGCTAATTAATTTTGTAATTAAACTTTAATTACTTTTTAAAATTAGTTATGATCATTTTTAATTAATTCTCCTCTAAATACCTTTAAAATAAGTATTTATTTGCATTTTTTATTTCTTTATGAATTTTCATGATTTTTATAAGTTTTAACCATTAAAAATAATTATAATTAAAAGCCTAATCCTATTGGCTAACTGGCACTTTCCATGTGGCCGTAGGATTAGTCGCTTAAAACTTATCCAACTCGCACTATGTGGTGGTGACGACACGCTTTCTCTTCGCCATCTAATCTAAGATTGATGGCTATGATTAATCCTAGCTTAATAGGATTAAATCGTGATCGATCTAGTGGATCTAATCATGACCATCCATTCTGATCATGTGGAATGGATGATGCCCGATCTAACATCATGCAAGTGAGGGAGAATGAAGTATGTCCACCATTGTTCACTTGATCTGAGCTTACTCAAGCTCAGATCAATTCCAAAAGTATCCCACACCTTCACGACATCGATCGGAGGGGATCCAATGGTCAAGATCACATGAAATGCAAGTTTTCTTCAAAAATCTCCAACCCATTTTGGCTAAGGATCAGTTTTGGAAGCGTACCTCACCGGAGCTTAAGACCGGTGGCTCGAAAGATTGAGGAAGCTTCATCTACTGGAGATGAAGCCCTGTTGAGTAGCTATTGGATCAATTCCTCGATGTTCTCTCGGAAGGCCATGAACTGATGATTTGGAGCTCATCTTTGATCGAAGTCCCACCTCCAGTGCTCGAGAAGCTTGGGAGATGATTCATTCTTGTTGACAAAGCCTATGGAAGGTTTGTGCAAAGTTATTTGAGTTTGATAGAGAAATAGGAAGTTAGGTAAAATGGAGTGTATGTGACAACAAGAATGACATTTTTTGATGAAGGAACAAGCTTGGGAGCTTAAGGAATGGCTCTAGTGGCTCATCTTGGGTACTTTAGACTCTAAGGAATGATTTTGTGTGTGTTTGAGTGGAAACGAGGGGTCAGATACCACCCTTCATCTTGATGATGGTGGGATCGATTTTTAGTTTATCCGCCATCTTAGCAGTCATGGGTGGTAGGGTGGAGGTGAGTTGGCTCCTTGGTTGAAGGTGTGGAAGTGGCTACTAAGGAGGAATCATGGGAGTCCTTTGGGTTTCAAATGTTCCAATGGGGAGGGTGAGGTGATTTCACCTCCCATGGATCATGGCCAGCCCAACCACCCTTTGGTCAGGTTGGGCAGTGTCCTAAGTGCCTAGGTGGACCATTGAGAGATTACCAAGTGGCCAAAGAATGGAAATGGCCACTTACAAGGGTGATTTGTCTAATGTGATGCCCTTGACCCAAGGGTAGAATGATCATTTGGCATGGAATTAAATTTGGGCAGATTTGAAATGAGCCAAAAGTAGGTTAGCCAAAATTTCAAGTCAATTGAAGTTGATTTGGTTATGTTTGGCTCAATTTGACTAATTTAGGTCAAATTTAGTTGGGTCAAGTTGACCAATTGGTCAAATTGGGTCAAACCAAGGGATAGGTCAAGTTCATATGATCATTTGGGATGTTTTGGCTCAATTAGTTTGGTTTAGTTTGGCTTAGATTTGATTTTGCTCATTTGAATTCATTTGGCTCAAAAAGGTTAAGTTTACCAATTTGACCAAATTGGACAAATTGGCTTGGGTTGGGTGTTGGTATGGGTTTAGTTAACCAATTTAAGATGATTGTAGGCTTTGGGTTCAATTAATTTGGATTTGGTTTTGATTTAGGCCAACTTGAACCTTTAGGTCAAATTGGGCTAAGTAGGTCAATTGGGTTCAATTGGGTCCAATCATGGCTTTGGTCAAGTTCAACGATCAATTTGGAATGAACTTGAGCCATTGGATGCAATCAATTTGGCTTATATTTTTATTTGACCTAATTTGGTCTTTTAGGTCAATTTGGGTCAATTGGGTCAAGAAGGCCAATTGCATTTGGTTTGACTCAATTATAAGTCAGGTCATATTCAAATATTGATATTTATTCAGTATGAATCATTTGTTTCAAGGGATTTGGCTTAGGATGCAATTTGGTTAGTTTGGGTTCATATGGGTTAAGGGGTTGACTTGATCAACTAACCAAGTTCACTTGGTTTGACCCAATTTATTACAATTGATCAACCAAGGGTGATCGATAATCATGATGAGAGGTTTTGATAGGGTTGGTTCAATCCAATTTGGGTAGGATTAGAACTCGGCTCAAATAGGTCAAATTGGCCACTTTCACAAGTGGACCAATTGGGTTTAGTTGGTTTGATTTTGGGTTGAGTGTGATTTAGTTGAGTTTATATTTGGATTTGGGATTGCTATATAAATTCAATTGCAATTGGATTCGGTTCAAATTGGTTTTGGTTCATTTGAACATTTCAAGTCAAAAAGGTTAAGTTGGGTTTGACTTGGGTTGATTTTGGTTTGCCTTGATGATTGTAGATTTTATTTATATTTGTGAATATTATTGAAGGTATGATTGATTCAAGAGAAAATCAATTGAATTTGGGTTTTGGAATGAAGGAATTTGGCTAAGTCCATGGAGTTGGGTCATGTGGCTTAGTTTGGATTTTGATTTGGTTTGATTTAGTTTTGATGATTTAAATGTATATTTCATTTAAATTTGTGAAGATGATTGAAAATATGATTGATTTGTGAGAAAATCAATTGAGTTTGACTTGATTTGGATTAAGATTTGGCTAAGTCCGTGAATAGATCATATGGCATAGGAAGGGCATTAATTTAATTTGATTTAGTTTGATTTAGTTTTGATCATTTAAATGTAGATTTGATTTATATTTAGGAAGATGATTGAAGATATAAATTGATTATGATAAAATCAATTTATTTTGGATTGATTTGGATTAAGATTTGTCTAAGTCCATGGGATAGGTCATATGGCTTAGGAAGGGTTTCATGTTTGGATTTGATCATGGGATTCAATCAGTTGGTTTTAGAATTTGGGTTTGGATTTGGATTTGAATTTGTTGTTTGGATTGAACTTGAGGTTTGGTTTGAGAAGGTGAACATGAATTGGATTTGGGTTGTAGGGTAGGTGGATTATCCTAATCTCTAAGGCATAACCTAATCCTATGGTTAACCCTTCTAAGTCTTTAGGCTTAAGTTAAGTGTTTACCTAATTGTTAGAAGTGTCTTATGACTAGGGAAGTCTTAGTTTCTAGAAGACTTCTAAGTCTAAGATGGGAAGATTGAATTTACACTCCAAAAGTGAGGTCAACAAGCCTTAGGCTCCATAGTGTTGCCCTTGGTGATAGATGATTGGAAGACCAAAACCAAGTTTCACATTATAGACTCAGATACATCTTTCAACACTTTGCTTGGGAGAACATGGATACATGAGAACAACATAGTTCCATCCTCTCTACATCAATGTATGAAGTTTATGAGAGGTGGGATCATCTACTATGTTAAAGGAGATCTCAAGCAATTTACAGTTCATGAGGTCGACATATATGAGGATGCAGCTTACTACCTCCCTCAAAATCAACAAGTCTATTCTTGCGAACTTGGCCAAAGTTTAGAAATAAAAGAAAAAGAAAAAGAAAGAGAAAATGAAAAAGAAAAGAAAAGAAAAAAAATGAAAAAGAAAATAAAAGGGAGTGGAAATAAATTTGGAGGAGAAAGTGGACCTTAACATTAGATTCCACCCACAGTTCGTTACTCTATTCGAACATATGGGTTAGATTACCTGACCTCCACCAGGTAGAGGAAGATGCCAATTCAGAGGCAGTCCCAAGGGTGGAAAACCACTTTATTGGCCACCCAATAAAAGATATATCCCAGCTATTAAGAGTACACCTGCAATCCATAAAGACTTAGAATCTAGTTCATATGATGAGTCTTATATGGTTAGCATACCAGCCAACTCTCCTCAACAGTAGATTTCCTTGGAGGTGACACTTGAGCCAGATAGCGATGAAGACCAAGCTCCAAAGCAAAGCATAAGTGTATCTGAGTCTATATGTGAAACAGTTAGGCATCAGTTGGGAATCTTAGCTCTAACTCACTTTCCTCTCAAAAAGCTGAGGGTTTGGTAGCTGAAGCCCCTAATTCATCCATGTGTGAAGACTTGAGGTTCTTTCGGCAAAGATCATCCTCAAGTCAAGAAGTTGATGTAGAATTTAAGGATGATTCATATAAAGATGTAATAGAATTACCTTTGATTGGTACTTGCCTTGTGTCCATAATTTAGCAAAGACAGGGTTAATCCAACATACTTGGTCAAAGCATCATTCATACTACTTCGAAGAATATGTAAGAACAAATGCAAAAGCCCTCAATCAAGACTGGTCTAGGATTCAGTATAGTGGGTCTAATCGATGATGACGAGTACTGCTTAGTCATCATCAATCATTTAGAATTTATAGGTTCTTCTCAAATCATTGTGTTAATGCTAGGGCATCCCATAAAAGTGACGCGATGTATGGCTTGAATACAGTGAAAAATGTGCTAGATGCCAGCCTGCAGTAATGTTAAATAAGCAAGGGTTCCCACATTATGGACGGATGCGGACAAAGAAGTTAGTCCATGAAACTAGAATTAGGTTAGGATCTTGGAATATAGGTACTCTTACAGGTAAATTAATGTAATTAATAGATATTATGGTTCATAGAAAGATAAATATTTTATGTGTTCAAGAAACTAAATGGGTTGGGGAGAAAGCAAAGGAGATTGATAGTTTAGGTTTTAAACTTTGGTATTCGTGTAAAAGTCAAAATAAAATGGTGTAGTGTGATTATAGATAAAAGTTTGAAGGATAATGTTATAAATTTTAATTGATGTGGAGATAGAATTATAGCTTTAAAGATTATTGTTGATACTAAGATTATCAATGTTATAAGTGTCTACGCTCCTCAAGTAGGTTTGGAGGTGCAAAAGAAAAATTTTGAAATGAATTAGAGGATTAATACAAAAGATCCCTCTTGAAGAAGAAAAAAGTATTTATTGGAGATTTAAATGGACATGCGAGAGTGGTAGAAGATTTTAAAAGTATTCATGGTGATTATGGATTTGGAGACTAATGAAGAAGGTAGGACTATATTAGATTTTGCTTTAGCTTATGATTTTGTAGTTGCTAACACTTTATTTAAGAAAGAGATGAACATATTATTACTTATAAAAATGGATCTAGTAAAACATAGATTGATTATTTTCTGATAAGTAAAATAGATAATTTAGATTGTAAAGATTGTAAGGTCATTCAAGAAGTAAAATCTAAGTCCCAACATCGATTGTTAGTTTTAGATTTTAAGATGAAAGGTTGTAAGAGAAAAATAAACCAAATTATTGTCTTAAAATTAAATGGGGATTAAAGAACACAAATAAAAATATTTTAAGAGCAAGCTACAAGAGATTAGAATTTGGGATGTTCATGAGGAAGCTAACATTATGTGGGAAAAATAATAAGTGAAATTAAGCAAGTTGCTAAAGATGTGCTTGGAGAATCAAAAGGAAAAGTTTTTTAATAAGAATAGTATGGTGGAGTCGAGTGTGCAAGAAAAAAAAAAATAAGAAGTATTGTTATAAAACTTGGTTTAGACGTAAAAACTCAGAGAATTGGGAAAGATATAAAGTGGCATGTAGAGATTCTAAGAAAGCAATATATGATGCAAAAAAATTTAGCTTTTAGTGATTTATACAATAGATTAGATACCAAAGGAGGTGAAAGATGTATGTATAAGTTAGCCAACCAAAGAGATAGGAGAAGTAAAGACATAGAGTGAGGTGTGTATTAAGGATGAAAATAATAAAATGCTTTTTTTTAGAAAAGGATATTGAAAATAGTGGATGGGGTATTTTGATAAACTTTTCAATGAAGGATCTAAAATGATTGATTTTAGCAACCTTAATACCTTAAAACAAAAATAGAGAATTTCATTTTATCGTTAGTAAATCGAAGTTAGTGAAGCTTTAAAGAAAATGAAATGTGGAAAAGCGAGGATCAATAATATTCCAATAGAAGTGTGGAAATGTTTAGGAGATTAAGGAATTTCTTATTTACAAATCTTTTTAATGTCATTTTAAAGACTAAAAAGATGTCAGATGAGTTGAGAAAAAGTTTGTTGGTTCCTATATTTAAGAATAAAGGTGATGCACAAGAGTGTGCAAATTATAAGGGAATTAAGTTAATGTTCCATACATTAAAATTATGGGAGAGAGTAATTGAGCATAGGTTACGATGTGATACAAAAGTTTCTCACAATCAGTTTGGTTTCATGCCAGGTATATCTACTATGGATGCTATACATTTGTTAAGGGGTTTGATGGAGAAGCATAGAGAAAGTAAGGAGGATCTACATATGATATTTATTGATTTATAGAAAGCTTATGATATGTTTCAAGAGATGTCCTTTGGAGAGTTCTAGAATAGAAAGGAGTTAATATTGGTTATATTCAAGTCATTAAGGATATGTATACTAGAGATGTTACTTGTGTCCAAACACAAGGAGGATTGACAAAATATTTTCCTATTTTAGTTGGATTACATCAAGGATCAGCTTTAAGCCCTTATCTTTTTACTTTAGTTATGGATGTTCTTACTAGGCATTTACAAGAAGATGTACCTTGGTGTATGCTTTTTTTTGATGACATTCTTCTTATTGATAACTACTAGAGGGAGTCCAACAAACTTGAATTATGGAGTCAACTCAGAGTCTAAAGGTTTTCGTTTAAGTAGATCTAAAATTGAATATATGGAGTGTAATTTTAGTTGTAGAAGTTCTAGTGGTAGTGTTGTGACATTAGGTGAACAAGTCATTAATAAGAGTGAGCATTTTAGATATTTAGGCTCTATTGTTCAAAATGATGGTGAAATAGATGGAGATGTTATTAGTAGAATTCAAGTTGGATGGTTGAAGTGGAGGAATGCATCGGCCTATTATGTGATAGAAAAGTTTCCACTTAAACTTAAGAGAAAATTTTATAAGATGGTGGTAAGACCGAATGACTTATGGTGCAAAATGTTGGCCAATAAAAGAGAAAGCATACTAAGTTAAGTGTTACTGATGAGGATGCTTAGGTGGATGAGTGGCTTTACTCTTAGAGATACAATGAAAAATGAGTATATTTAGGAAAAAGTTGGAGTAGCTCCGGTGGTAGATAAGATTAGGGAGAGTCGCCTTAGATAGTTTGGCCACATAAAGTGTCACGTCCATGAACTGATTAGGAGAGTAGATGCATTAGATTTGCCTTATGTTAAGAAAGGTAGAGGTAGACCTTAAAAAGATGTGGTTAAGATGTATAGAAAATGATCTTAGCATACTTTATTTAAATGAGAATTTGACACATAATAGGACATAATGGAGACAAAGGATTCATGTAGCGGCCCCACCTAATGGGATTAAGGCTGGTTGTTGTTGTTGTTATTGTTGTTCTCAAATCACATTAACACATATGAGGAGGTGTACTTAAAACTGATGATCTAGATGATTTTAAAGTCAAAGATGCATCACTAGAGTTCGAAGAAGAGATCAAGTCAACCATCGATGAGCTCAAGGAAATCAACTTAGAAATTGAAGAAGATCCACACCCAACATACATCAACTGTTTATTGAATGAAATTAAAAACAATGACTTAGTTAGGCTATTGACTGAGTTTAAGGACCGCTTTGCATGGAGTTATGAAGAGATACTTGGATTGGCTCCTGACATAGCTATCCATAAACTAGCAATAGAGCCTACTGCTAACCCTATTAAGCAAGCTCCTGGATGCATGTGATTAGACATAGAATAATAGGTCATTTTTGAAGTCAAGAAACTGATCGATGCTTGCTTCATCCGGGAAGAAAAATACCCTACCGTGTTAGCTAGCGTCATCCCAGTTAAGAAAAAGAATGAAAAAAAAATTCACATATGCATCGATTTAGGCATTTAAATAAGGCATGTCCAAAAGATGAATTTCCACTACCAATCTCAGAGTTGATGGTGGACATTGCCTCATCTCATGCACTCTTCTCTTTCATGGATGGCTTATCTGAATATAACCAAATAAAGATGGATTCTAAAGATGAAAGAAACACTACGTTTAGAACCCAGGTCAGAATCTATTATTATAGGGTCATGCCTTTCACCCTTAAAAATCCGGTGCTACATACCAGCGGGCTATGACTTGAATCTTTGATGAACTCATTCATCATGTCGATCATCAAAAGTAGAGAAAAGGAAGACCATCTCTTTGACTTGAGAGTAGTTTTCAAATAATTAAGACAATTCAACCTCAAAATTAACCCCTCATAATGTGCATTTAGAGTAGCATTAGGGAAATTCCTTGGGTCTGTTCTCCAACACCTAGGAATCAAAATCGATTCAGACAAGATCAATGTTATTAGAAATGCCACCCCATAAAACTTTAATTCAACTCAAATCAATCTAAGGGTGGTTGGCATATCTAAGAGGGTTTATATCCAACCTATCAAAAGATGTCATCCATTCTCAATACTTGTCAAAAAGGATGCCAAGTTCAAGTGGGATGACAAGTGTGAGCATGCCTTTGAAGACATCAAGCATTTCTTGATGACGCCGTCGATTCTAGCAGCCGTTATTCCAGGCAAGCTGCTCATACTTTACATTACTGTGTTAGATTACTCTCTTGGTGCTTTATTGGCCCAAGCCAATGATGAAGGGATGGAAAACACTTAGTCTAACATTGTCTAATCTCGAGGCTAATTATCCACCCATTGAGAAGCATTGCCTAGCTTTAATCTTTGCATCCCAAAAGATACAGCACTACATGCTTCCTCATAAGGTGAACTTAATCTCTAAGATCAATCCACTATAGCATCTCATGACAAGACCGATGCTATCCAATTGATTGGCATGATGATCCATGATCCTCTCATAGTTTGACTTTACCTTCGTACCCCTCCATCTGGGTGAAAGGACAAGCGCTAGCAGAGTGCTTAGAAGCACACCCACTTCTTGCTAGTGATGATCTCCTTGATGAACAAATCATGAACTTAGGGTATACTAGCATTCACCATTGGGAGATGTACTTTCATGGTTCAGCTTCCTCTCAAAGAGGAAAAGAACCATAATCTACTATTTTAAGAAAGGCAAGCGTAGGAATAGTTCTCTTAACTCCAGATCGTGATGTGATGAGATTCTTATATCATCTCCAATTGCACCAACATTGAAGTCGAATATGAGGCTCTAATTTCTAGTCCGGAGTTAGCCATTACTCTAAGCATCTATAACATCAACATCTTTGGGATTCTAGTTATCAGCCAAATCACTAGGTACTATAAGGTTATAAAGCCCAAGCTCCATCACTACCAAAAGTACAACTTGAAGTTGTTGGCCCAAATCTAGAGGTTACCATTTATAAGATTCCCTGAGGAGAGAATGTTGTAGCGTATGCTTCAGCCAAGCTTGTCAAGGAGTTGGCATGTCTGAAGGATGAGTCCATATCAATAGAGGTCCAAAATAGGCAAGTCTTATCCCTTATTGATATTGAACTCATCAAAAATTACTCTATTGAATGGGAGGTTGCCATTGTTAAGAAGGACGAGGAGTTATATTGGAGGCAACCATTCATGGATTACCTAAATAAAAGCAAACTACCTCAAGAGAAGTCGCAAGCCCATCATATGAAGTAGAGAATCCTCTTATTGATGGTGTCTTATATCGGCAATCTTTCAATCATATGTGGTTACATTGTTTATACAAGAATGAAGCCCATAAGATCATAATTGAGGTACACTCAAGATTATGTGGATCCAACCAAGTCCAAAGATGAAAGCCAAGATCAAGAGACTAGGATACTACTGCCATCGATGATCAAAGATTGCATGGATACAGCTAGGTGATGCCACCAATGTCAAATACATATTATGGTCCTACACCAGCCACCCAACATTCTACATCCAACATTGGCCTCATGGCCATTCGAGTGTTGGGGTACCAACATAGTGGGTCCGATTGATCCTCCTTCTTCTAAGGGTCATCAGTTCATCTTAGCTGCTACTTATTACTTTTCCAAATGGGTGAAAGTGATTCCACTAAGAGAGGTCATAGCTCAGCATGTGCTCCAATTTTTTAGGAACCATATCATATATAGGTTTGGACTGTTTCGATGAATTATATCTAATAATGGTACTGCATTCAAGAGCACTGAGATTAACAACTTTACTTAGAGACATAGCATAGATTGAAGATATTCTACCAACAACTACCCGAGGGCAAATGGATTAGCAGAAGCCGTCAACAAAACTCTCATCCAAATACTGAAGAAGACACTTGACAACAAGCGATAGTGGCATGAGCAATTAGTTGAAGCCTTGTGGGCCTATCATACCACATATTGAACTCCAACTCAATATACTCCTTTCTCCTTAGTGTATGGGTCTGAAGCCATTCTACCATTAGAAGTCAAACTACCATCACTAAGGATAGTTGTGGGTAGCAAGATCATAATAAAGTAGAATGCCCCTAGCAACACCTCCCTTGTCGACACTATATTTGGATCACGTCTTTTGCAACCCCATTTAGAAACTACTCGTGTTATGATTAGATTGGACAGTTCCCCTTTCATAGTAACCACCCCTTTGGCTGCAGAATTTGTCTTAAGGATGTGCAGATTTTCTCTTGGTCTAGTAAATCTGAGATAGGTCAAGGCTGACATAGCCCCTTCTTAGTGTGGTACCTCACACACCTATAGGGTCCATTCAAACATATAAATAAAGTATATATTCACCTATGTATTAGGAGGACACCCCTAGTGGTACTTTTTCCCAAGCAGACATCTTATCTTTTTGGTAGTGTCAGCAAAACTCCTTATAGGAATCACCTGATTACTCTTGAGTTCGTATAAGTCCGACATTCACTCAAGAGTCTCCCTTAAGTTGGGTTCTATTTGTTGTGCTACCAACAAGTCACCCCAGTGATTGTTCCTTGCTTAAGAAGATGTAAGTCTACTATGCCTTCTTCCTAGCACAGCCATTGCACACTGAAAAGGCAACCCCTTAGGTTGGTTAGCCCTACCCCACAACAAGTAGACTATCCCTTTGGATTTATAAATCTGAGATAGGACAAGTCTGATATAGCTTCTTCTCAGTGGGTCCAACGCACACCGACATGGTCCATAAATTAAATTTATCAAATTTGATCGAGCTCACATCCCCAGAAGATATGCCTTCAATTCAAAATCAAACTAAACCAAACAAACCATATCAAATCATGTGAAATTAAGATAAAATTAAGCTTGACTACTTTTGAGTTGACATAAGTCCCCAACGGCATTCACTCAGTAGTCGCCCTAGGTCAAGCTCGATTTGTTGTGCATCCAATAGGTCACCCTAGTGGTTGTTCCTCACTTTAGCTGATGTAAGTCTGCTACACCTTCTTCCTAGCACAACTGTTGCACACTAAAAGGAATCCCCTTAGGTTTGCTAGCTCTACCTCACAATAGGTAGACTATCCCTTTGGATTTGTAAACCTGAGGTAGGTCAAGGCTAATATAGCCCCTTCTGAGCGGTTCCATCACACACCGATAGGATCCATACATTAACTCAGATTAAATTAAACCCGATATAATTTTCCCTAGTGGAGTTAAATCACACCCTTCTCCCTAGTGGAGCCCCAAATCATATATAAACAAGTCAAGCAAACAAATCAAATTCTAAACAAACCTCCCTAGTGGAGCCAAATTAAACCAACTCAAGAGAGTCTAAATCAAAGAAATCCAACCAAACTCTTATTCACAAGTGGATACATCCCCAAACAAATCTATGAAATCAAACTCAAATCCCAATCCCAGATAGCAACCTCGCTTCCCTAGTGGAAGGTTCATATACCCGATCCTCAGCAAACTCAAGCCCATATCTCTAGCAGATGTGCCTCCACATTAATTAAAACAAAACTAATTAAAGTTGATTTGATCTTAACTCATGGTTAATTATAGATTCTTATACCCAATAGATCTTCTTTCTAGAAATCATGTAATCAAATCAAATTCAAACCTTATCTCCAGCAGATTTTCTTCTTCTATGCCCTCAACATAGACCCCTCATATGTCATGTCTAATGCTTGTGTGATCCCTAATGGATCTCTCTGCATGTCCTTGACATGGAATTCTCATCAAATCTTATTTCTTCTCTTATGCAAATCGTTAATACTTCAACCAAAAGACTAACAATGTATTCATTCATATTACATCATCTTAACATTGTAATCAACATTTTCTGATTTATGATGGTGCAAGCTCAAACTAACTATACAATATCATGCTAAACATATTATAGTGTGAATTAACACACTATATTATATTATAATATATGATGTTATATTATAATTTGCTATAATATAATATATTGTCTAACATTACACCTCATTAAAATCGCTTAAAAGGAACAAATAACAAAATTTTATCAAAATATGAATAATGTTCATTTTGGATGTAAAATTATTTATTTTCTATTAGAAATGGTCCAAAATATAGATTCTTTTGGTGTGTTTTGGTGTGTGTGAATTTGGCCAAATTCTTCCATCTCAACCTTCAAATTAACATTTTTATTAGTATTGACCCAATGTATTATAACAAAAGTAAAACATACTAAAATGTACAATAACATTTAGTAACACACCACCATATTCATATATATGTGAAGTTATATTGTTATATACATTATATTTTAATATGCTTTCATATAATATATTATCTTACATTACACCTTAAAATGAATAACTTTAAGCAAAAAATTATAAAATTTGGTTGAAAAATGAACATTTATTTTGGATGCAAAATTCCATTCTTTTGATTAAATAACACACCATAGCACACCCCCAATGATATTCCCTAAAGCTTACCTTAAATTTGGCCAAATCCCATCATCTCAGCCTATAAATTAGTATTTTTATGAATTATACCAATACAAACTCTACTACATCATACTATAACAAAACAAATTTACTAAACAAAAGTACTAATAAATAATAATTTGCTATAATGCATGATGCTACACTATGTTTTGGCATCCTATATTATAATACACTATAACATATTATATTATATTATATTGCATATCACATCACAAGGGAATTCTAGGATTAAAATCATAAAATTAGTCTAAATAATAAAAAAATATATGTTTTAATTGTATCACTTACATATTTTAAATTGAAATAATATATTATGATGCCATGCTCTACCTATTATGAATTTGGCCAAATTCCACCATTTTAAAGTATAAATAAACAGTTTTATAAATAATGCTAGTGTAGGCTCGATTGCATGATTATAAAGTACTAAAAGAATTTAAATTATGTAGAATAATATATTATGATATACGATGTTATACTATGCTACAACATATAATATTTATTTTGAACATAAAATCATACTTTTTAGACTACAAGTGGCATAGCACACCTTTGGTACTAAAGCCTAATTCCCACTTCAAATTTAACAAATTTCATCATCTAATTTATTAAATCAAAATTTTTATGATTTAAATTAATATAGACTATAGGGCATAATACCATAATATACTAGAACATTTTAAAACATCTTATAACATCCAAAAACACATTAGTACATGCTCAAATATATGATGCAACATTATACTATAATATATGGTATTATAATATGATTTAGGGTTAGGGTTTATTGTATTCAAATCTCTAATAGTCAAGGGAAAGCCTCTTGAAGAAATTTTAGCTACCATAACTATGTTAGCAATAGGTCATTCTTCATATCTACTAATTCAAGGTTTAGGGTTTAGGGTTTTTGGGTTAGTATTTAGGGTTAATTTAGGGTTTAGGGTTAGTTTAGTTTTTATGGTTTAGGGTTTAGGGTTTGGGGTTCAGGGTTTACATTTAGGGTTGTAGGTTTTAAGGTTTAGGGTTTAGGTGTTTAGGGTTAAGGGTTTAGGGTTTAGGGTTTTAAGGTTTAAGGTTTAGGGTTTAGGGTTTATGGTTTAGGGTTTAGGATTTAGGGTTTCTAGTTTAGGGTTTAGGTTTAGGGTTTAGCGTTTAGGGTTTATGGTATCTAGGGTTTAGGGTTTAGGGTTTAAGTTTTAGGTTTAGGGTTTAAGTTTTAGTTTAGAATTTTGGAATAGGTTTAAGGTTTTTTTAATAGAGAATAAATTAAAATTCAACATTTCTTCATTTTGATTTGGTCAACCAAGTAGCATCCCATGTTTTCTAAGACACAAGCAATGATAGAGATAAAAAATGATCACCCATAGAGTAAATCAAAAACCCTAGATAAGTTGAACTATCTCTACTATAAAGACACAGTTCCATAAGCAGCATATTAGATCGACCGTTCCTTAGTTTCTCTAGTTCCCACTAGAATGACCCCTACCTCTCAAGTAATAGGATCTACTATCATTTCCTAAATCTCTTCCTCCACCACCACCACGGCTATAACCTTCGTCACTCCGCCCACCTCCATAACCACCATTGCTCTGACCACCACCTCGATATCCACCAACACTTCCAGATCCCCCACTACCACTACGATAATCATCACCTCTGCATTCGCCTCCATTGCCAGATCTAGACTGAGCCTAGTTGATGGTGATGTTCATGTCATCAAGGTTTTGGCCATTCTTAGGGTTTAAGTTTACTTTAGGGTTTGGGGGTTGGGTTAGGGTTTAGGTTTGGTGTTTAGGGTTTAGGGTTGAGTTTAGTTTTAGGGTTTAGGGTTTAGGTTTAGGGGGTTTAGGTTTAGGGTTAGGGTTTAAGGTGGTTTAGGTTTGGAAGGTTTGGGGTTTAGGATTTAGGGTTTAGGGTTTAGTTTAGGTTTAGTGGGTTTAGGGTTTAGGGTTTAGGTTTAGGAGGTTTAGGGGTTTAGAGTTTAAAAAAAAAAGTAAAGTGGGTTTAGGTTTATTTAGTTTATTTTTTATTTATTTGAGTTTATTTTACTTTTTATTTTTATTTTATTTTGTTTATTTATTTATTTTAGGTTTATTTATTTTAGTTTAGCTTTTTTATTTTAGTTTAGTTTTTAGGTTTAGGTTTATTTTTTAGTTGAGTTTTATTTTAATTTTATTTTTTAGTTTTACATTTTATCGTTTATTTTAAGTTTTGGTTTTACATTTTATTTTATTTTTTTTAGGTTTAGGTTTTAGGGTTTATTTATTAGTTAAGGTTTAGTTTTATTTTTTAATTTAATTTATTTTATTTTATTTAGGTTTAGGTATAGGAATAAGTTTACTTTATTTTAGTTTAGTTTATTTTAGTTTAGTTTATTTTATTATTATTTTAAGTTTTGGTTTTTTAGTTAAGGGTTTAGTTTTCATTATATATTTATTTTTAGGTTTATTTTAAGATTTATTTTTTATTTAGTTTATATTTTATTTGATTTTAGGTTTATTTTATTTTTAGTTTCTATTGTATTTACATTTTTTATTCTTAGTTTATTACATTTTTTAGTTTAGGTTTGGGTTTTTATTTATTTTATTTTTATTTAAATTTATTTTTATTTTATTTTATTTAGGTTTAGGTTTTTTTTATTTATTTTATTTTTAGGTTTTATTTAGTTTAGGTTTAAGTTATTAGGTTTTTTGGATTTAGGGTTTAGGGTTTAGGGTTTATGGTTTTAGAGTTTATGGTTTTAGGGTGGGTTTAGGATTTAGGGTTTATGAGGTGGTTTAAGATTTGGGGGGTGTTTAAGTTTTGAGGTGGGTTTAGAGTTAGTTTAGGGTTTAGGTTTAGTTTAGGGTGGGGTAGAGGGAGTTAGTTTTTGGTTTAGGGTTTAGGTTTAAGTTTTAGGGTTTAGGGTTTAGGTTTAGTTTAGGAGTTATATGTTTAGGGTTTATGGTTTAGGATTATTGGGTTTAAGGTTTGGTTGGTTTATTTAAGGTTTAGGGTTTAAGGTTTAGGGTTTAGGGTTTAGGGTTTTATTTCAAAAAAATTAAGTAAATCGATAAGTTTAAGTTTATTTAGTTTATTTTTTATTTATTTTAGTTTTTTTTTATTTTTCCTTTTTATTTAGGTTTATTTTTTATTTTTATTTAGTTTATTTTAGGTTTCATTTATCTTAGTTTAGGTTTTTTATTTTAGTTTATTTTTTAGGTTTAGGTTCATGTTCATTTTTAGTTTAGTTTTATTTTTATTCTATTTAGTTTAGTCTTTATTATTTAGGTTTAGGTTTAGGTTTTAGTTTAAGTGTTTATTTTATTTTATTTTTTTTATTTTGATTTAGTTTTATTTATTTATTTTTTAGGTTTTATTTAGGTTTATATTTATAGCTTTTGGGTTTAGGATTTAGGGTTTAGGGTTGAGGTATAAGGTTTAGGGTTTGGGGTTTAAGGTTTAGGGTTTAGGGTTGTAGGTTTTAGGGTTTAGGGTTTAGGGTTTATGGCTTATGTTTTAGGGTTGAGGGTTTTGGGTTTAGGGTTTAGTGTTTAGGATTTAGGGTTTAGGGTTTAGGGTTTACGGTTTAGGGTTTAGGGTTTAGGTCTAGGGTTCAGGTTTTAGTTTAGGGTTTAGGGTTATTGGTTCTTTTATTTTAATAGAGAATAAATTCACATTCAACATTTCTTCATTTTGATTTCATCAACCAAGTAACACATCAAGTTTTGTAAGATGATGACATAAATTAAAATGATTATATTCAAAGAGTTTGTTTAGTTTCTCCCATCAGAACCTCACCTCGAAGTGATCCACCATCATATCCCTAATCTCTAACTTCGTAGCCACCATGCCTATAACCTTCATCTCTCCTCCCACCTCCATAACCACCATAACTTTGACCACCACCACCTCCATATCCACACCCCCTCATACCACCACCACTGATAATCATCGCCTGATCCAGCATGTAGATCTAGAGCTTGGTTGAGAGTGATGTTCCTATCAAGGTACCCATTCTTGGTTTAAGTTTATTAGGTTTTAGGGTTTATATTTATTTTTTAATTTATTTAGTCACTTTAGGGTTAAGTTTGGGGTTTAGGGTTTGGGGTTTAGGGTTTAGTGTTTAGTGTTTAGTGTTTAAGGTTTTTTAGGGTTTAGGATTTAGGGTTTAGGGTTTTAGGGTTTATGTTTTTTGGGGTTTAGGTTGGGGTTTAGGGTTTAGGGCTTAGGGTTTAGGGTTTGGTGTTTAGTGATTAGGGTTGTAGGTTTAGTGTTGTATGTTTAGGGTTTAGGGTTTTTCTTAAAGAAAAAAATTAATTAAACCTCTAGGTTCATTTTATTTAGTTTATTTCTTTATTTATTTTAGTTTATTTTTTATTTTATTTTATTTAGGATTATTTTTATTTTATTTAGTTTAGTTTATTTATTATAGATTTTTTTATTTTGTATATTTTTATTTATTTTTGTTTATTTTTTAGGTTTAGGTTTAGGTTTATTTCTTAGTTGAGTTTTATTTTTAGATTATTTTTTGGGTTTAGGTTTTGGTTTTATTTTTTTTAGGTTTAGGTTTTATTTTATTTTAGGTTTATTTTTTAGGTTTTATATTTTAATTTAGGTTTAGTGGTATTTTTAGTTTATTTTATTTTGAAGTTTAGATTTAAGTTTAGGTTAAGTTTATTTTAAGTTTAGGTTGACATTTTATTTATTTTAGTTTAGTTTATTTTAGTTTAGGTTCATGTTTATTTTAGGTTTAGGTTTTTTTTAGTTTTATTTTTAAGTTTATTTTTTAAGTTTAGGTTTTATTTAGTTTTATTTTATTTTATTTTTATTTTACGTTTAGTTTTTATTATATTAAGTTTTTTATATTCTTAGGTTTATTTTATTTTGTAGTTTAGTTTAGGTTTTTCTTTATTTTATTTTATTTTTTTTTAAGTTTAGGTTTTGGTTCTTATTTTATTTTGATTTTATTTTATTTAGTTTAGGTTTTTTTATTTATTTTATTTTAAGGTTTTATTTAGTTTAGGTTTTTTAGCTTTTTTATTAGGGTTTATGGTTTGGTTTAGGTTGGGTTAGGGTTAGTGTTTAGGGTTTAGGGTTTAGGGTTTTGTGTTTAGGCTTTTAGGTTTAGGGTTTTTGGGTTTAGAGTTTAGGGTTTAGGGTTCAAGGTTTACGGTTAGCTTAGGGTTTAGGATTAGTTAATGGTTTAGGGTTTAGGGTTTAGGGTTTAAGGTTTAGGGTTTATGCTTTAGGGTTTAGGGTTTAGGTTTGTAAGTTTAGCGTCGAGGGTTTAGGGTTTAGTGTTTAGGGTTAAGGGTTTTTTATTTTAGGGTTTTATTTATTTTAATTAAGTAAACTGGTGGGTTTAGGTTCATTTAGTTTATTTTTTATTTATTTTAGTTTCTTTTTCTATTTTATTTGGTTTAATTTTATTTTTAATTAGTTTAGTCTATTTATTTTGGTTTATTTTTTAAGTTTTGGTGTAGGTTTATTATTTAGATTAATTTTATTATTATTATTATTTTTATTTTATTTTATTTTAGGTTTATATTATTTTTATTTATGGTTTACTTTTTATTTTATATAGGCTTTTATAATTTTTTTAGTTTAGTTTAGGTTTTTATTTATTTTATTTTATTTTATTTTAGTTTTTATTTTTTATTTTATTTTCTTTTTAGGTTTAGTATTAGGTTTAGGTTTTTATTTCATTTTATTTTTATTAATTTTGGTTTAGGTCTTTTTATTTATTTTATTTTAAAGTTTTATTTAGTTAAGGCTTAAGCTTTTAGCTTTTCAAAGTTTAGGGTTAGTTGAGGGTTTAGAGTTTAGGGTTTAGGTTTGGGTTTTGGGTTTAAGGTTTAGGGTTTAAGTTTTAGGGTTTAAGGTTTAGGGTTTTATGGTTTAAGGTTTAGGGTTTAGGGTTTTAGGGTTTAGGTTTTAGGGTTTAAGGTTTAAGGTTTGGGTGTTTTAGGGTTTAGGGTTTAGGGTTTAGGGTTTAGATTTTAGGTCTAGGGTTCAAGTTTTAGTTTAAGGTTTAGGGTGTTTGGTTTTTTATTTTTAACATAGAACAAATTTATATCCAACATTTCTTCTTTATTTATTTCAGCAACCAAGTAACACACCAAGTTTTCTAAAACACAAGAGAAGATAGAGACAAAAAATGAGCAAGCATAGAGCAAATCAAAAACCCTAGATAGCTAGAACCATCTCTACTATAAAGACAGTTCCATTTGCACTAGATCAGATTGATCATTCTTCAGTTCTTCTAGTTCCCATCAGAACCACCTTGACCTCTCGAGTAGCAGGATCCACCATCATATCCCCGATCTCTCCCTTCGCCACCACCACGCTTCTAACCTCCGTCGATCCTCCCGCCTCCATAACCACCACTGCATCGACCACCACCTCCATATCCACCAAGACCTCGGATCCCCACCACCACTGATAACCATCATCTTTGCTTTTATCTCCACCATCAGATCTAGACTGGGTGATGATGTTCTTCTTAAGGTTCGGCCCAATCATTGGATTTAGGTTTAGGTTTATTAGGTTTTATTGTTTAGGTTTATTTTTTTAATTTATTTAGTTACTTAAGGTTTAGGTTTAGGGTTTATGGTTTGGGGTTAGGGTTTAGGATTTAGGGTTAGGGTTTAGGGTTTAGGGTTTAGGGTTTAAGGTTTAAGGATTCTAGGGTTTATGCTTTTAAGGTTTAGGGTTTAGTGTTAGGGTTTAGGGTTTAGGGTTTATGGTTTGGGTTTTAGGGTATAGGGTATATGGTTTTAGGGTTGTAGGTTTAGTGGGTTCTATTAAAGTTTAGGGTTAGTTTTAGAGTTTAAGATTTAGGGTTTAGAGTTTAGTTTTTTTTAAAACAAAAATTAAGTAAACTAGTAGGTTTAGGTTTATTTAGTTTATTTATTTTATTTATTTTAGTTTATTTTATTTTATTTATTTAGTTTTATTTTTAATTTTTATTAAGTTTAGTTTATTTATTTTAGGTTTATTTAGTTTAGTTTATGTTTTTTATTTTTGTTTATTTTTTTAGGTTTAGGCTAAGGTTTAGGTTTATTTTTTAGTTTAGTTTTATTTTATTATTTTTTAGGTTTAGGTTTTATTTTATATTTTTAGGTTTAGGATTAGGTAATTATTTTTGGTCTATTTTTAGGTATTATTTTTGTAGTTTGGGTGTATGTTTATTTTTAGTTTATTTTATTTTATTTAGTTTAGGTTTAGGTTTAGGTTTAGGTTTAGGTTTTATTTATTTTAATTTATTTTATTTTTGTTTAGGTTTAGGTTTATTTTATTTTTATTTTAGGTATAGTTTTTTTTAGTTTAGGGTTTAGGTTTTATTTTCTAATTATTTTTAGGTTTATTTTGTAGGTTTAGGATTTTATTTAGTTTTTATTTTATTTTATTTTATGTTTATTTTATTTTTATTTTAGGTTTAGTTTTTATTTTATTTAGGTTTGTTTTTTTAGTTTAGTTTATGTTTTTATTTTTTTTATTTTATTTTATTTTAGATTTTATTTTTTTATTTTTTATTTATTTTTAGTCTTAGGTTAGGTTTTGGTTTTGTTTAAGTTTTTATTAATTTATTTTATTTTTAGGTCTCATTTAGTTTAGGTTTACGTTTTTAGATTTTTAGGGTTTAGGGTTTAGGGTTTAGGTTTTAGGTTTTTTTTTATTTGGGTTTATTTTTAGGTTTTATTGTAGTTTTGGTTTAGGTTTTTTAGTTTATTTTATTTTAATTAGTTTAGGGTTTAGGTTTAGTTTATTTTAGGTTTAGGTTTATTTATTTTAGTTTAGGTTTAGGTTTATTTTATTTCATGTATTTTAGGTTTAGGTTTTTTTATTTTATGGTTTAAGTTTTATTTTTTATTTATTTTTAGGTTTATTTTTATGTCTAGGCTTTTATTTATTGTTTAATTTAATTTAATTTATTTTAGGTTTATTTTGTTTTTGATTTATGTTAAGTTTTTATTTTATTTAGGTTTTTTATTTTTAGGTTTATTATATTTTTAGTTTAGTTTATGTTTTTATTTATTTTATTTTAGTGTAGTTTTAAGTTATATATATATATATATATATATATATATATATATATATATATTATGTTATTAGGTTTAGGTTTAGGTTTTTTTTATGTTTTGGTTTTCTATTTATTATATTTTAAGTTTGTTTAGTTTAGTTTAGGTTTTGGTTTTAGGGTTTAGGGTTTAGGGTTTAGGGTTTAGTTATAGGTTTTAGGTTTAGGGTTTAGGGTTTAGTGGTTTTAGTGTTTAGGGTTTAGGGTTGTAGGTTTATGGTTTAGGGTTTGTTTTATTTATTTTTATTTATTTTTGTTTTTTTATTAAATAAACTGGTAGGTTTAGGTTTATTTAGTTTATTTTTTATTTGTTTTAGTTTATTTTATTTCTAATTTTTATTCAGGTTTATTTTTATTTTTATTTAGTTTAGTTTATTTATTTTATGTTTATTTATTTTAGTTATTTTTTTGAGGTTAAGGTTAAAGTTTAGGTTTATTTTTTTTAGTTTTATTTTATTTTTTAGGTTTAGGTTTTATTTTTTTTAGGATTGGGTTTTAGGTTTATATTTTAGGTTTATTTTTAGGTATTATTTTTTAGTTTAGGTTTAGGTTTATTTTTATTTATTATATTTTATTTAGCTTAGGTTTAGGTTTAGGTCTGGTTTATTTTAGGTTTAGGTTTAGGTTTAATTTAATTTATTTTAGTTTATTTTAGTTTAGGTTAAGGTTTATTTTATTTTTATTTTAGGTTTAGGTTTTATTTTTAGTTTAAGGTTTAGGTTTTATTTTTTTATTTATTTTTAGGTTTATTTTTTAGGGTTAGGTTCTTATTTAATTTTTATTTTCTTTTATTTTAGGCTTAGTTTTTATTTTATTTAGGTTTTTCATTTTTTTAATTAAATTTAGGTTTTTATTTATTTTATTTAGTTTAGTTTTTATTTTTTTATTTTATTTTCTTTTTTAGGTTTCAGTTTAGGTTTAGTTTTTATTTTTATTTTTATTTTATTTTATTTTATTATTTTATTTTTGTTTAGGTATTTTTATTTATTTTATTATTAGGTTTTATTTAATTTTCGTTTATATTTTTAGCTTTTTAGGGTTTAGGTTAATGGTTTAGGTTTTAAGTTTTTATTTTAGGTTTATTTTAGGTTTTATCTTTTAGTTTAGGTTTATGATTATTTTTAATTATTTTATTTTATTAAGTTTAGGGTTTAGGTTTAGTTTATTTTAGGTTTAGGTTTAGGTTTTATTTATTTTAGTTTAGTTTGTTTTAGTTTATGTTTAAGTTTATTTTATTTTGTTCATTTTATTTTATTTTTATAGGTTAAGTTTTTATTTTTAGTATACGATTTGGGTTTTGTTTTTATTTTTAGGTTTTATTTTTAGGTTTATGTTTTAGGTTTAGGTTTTTATTTATTTTTTATTTTATTTTATTTTAAGTTTATTTTACTTTTATTTTATGTATAGTTTTTTATTTTATTTAGGTTTTATTCTAAGGTTTATTTTATTTTTTAGTTTAGTTTAAGTTTTTAATTATTTCATTTTAGTGTATTTTTATTTATTTTATTTTATTTTAAGTTTAGGTTCAGGTTTAGGTTTTAGTTTAGGTTTCAATTTAATTTAATATAATTTATTTTATTTAGGTTAAGGTTTTCTTATTTATTTTATTTTATTTATACTTTAGGTTTAGGTTTTGAGGTTAGTTAGGTTTAGGGTCAGGGCCTGTGTGGTGTTTGGGTTGTAAGGGTCCAGGGTTTGGGTTTAGGTGAGATATGGTTAGGGTTTAGAGGTTTAGGGTTGTGGGAATTTGGGTAGGATTTAGGGTTTAAGGTAGTGGTTAGGGTCAGCTTTAGGTTTAGGGTTTATAGTGGGTTTAGAGTTTGTGTTGTGATTTAGGTTTAGGTTTAGGGGAGAAGGGTTTAGGGTTTAGGGTTTGAGGATTAGGGTTTAGGGTTTAGAGTTTTGGGTTGTAGGTTTAGGGTTTAGGGTTAATTTTACGGTTCAGGGTTTAGAGTTTAGGGTTTAGGTTTTAGGGTTTAGGGTTTAGGGTTTTTAGGGTTTAGCATTTAGGGTTTAGGTTTTAGGTTTAGGGTTCATGTTTTAGTTTAGTTTTAGGTTTAGGGTTTAGGTTTTTTTAATAGAGAATAAATTCATATTCAACATTTCTTCTTTTCAAATTCATCAACCAAGTAGCACACCAAGTTTTCTAATAGACAAGCGACAACAGAGATAAAAACTTAGCATGCATAGAGCAAATCGAAATCCTTAAATAACTAGAAGGGTCTCTAGTGTAAAGAAATTGTTCCATAAGCATCAGATCGGATTGGTCATTCTTTAGTTTCTCCTGTTCCCATCAGAACTACCCCGGCCTCTCGAGTTGCAGGATCCACCATCATATCCCCAATCTCTCCCTCCACCACCACCACGGCTGTAACCTGTATTACTCCTCCCGCCTCCATAACCATCACTACTCTGGCCACCACCTCCATATCCTCTAGCACCTCTAGATCCCCCAACACCATTTAGATAACCGCCACCTCCGCCTTCGCCTCGACTACCAGATCTAAACTAAGCCTAGTTGACAGTAATGTTCCTATCGTCAATGTTCTGCCCATTCTTAGGGTTTAGATTTATGTTTAGGTTTATTAGGTTTTAGGGTTTAAGTTTATTTTTTAATTTATTTAGATACTATAGGTTTAGGTTTAGGGTTTGGGTTTAGGGTTTGTTGTTAAGGTTGGTTTTTAGGGTTTAGGGTATGAGGGTTTATGCTTTTAGGGTTTAAGGTTTAGGGTTTAGGGTTTAGGGTTTAATGTCTAGAAGACTTTTAAGGCTAAGATGGTAAGATTGAATCCACACTCCAAAAGTGAGGTCAATAGTCCTTAGGCTCCATAGTGTTGCCCTTGGAGATAGATGATTAGAAAACTGAAGCCAAGTTTCACATTATAGACTTGGATACATCTTCCAATGCTTATTTGGGAGTCTAAGGATTGCAACTCACCTCCATACCTTCAACCAACCAAGTTAAGCCAACTCACCTCATCCCTGCCACCCATGACACCCTAAGATGGCCGCACTGCCACTAGAAGCCAAACCCGATCCCACCGTCTGATCAAGAGGAAGGGGGGTATACACCCCACAATTTCCACACAAACACACACAAAAATCATTGCTCAGAGCCCTAGCTACCCAAGACGAGCTGCTAGAGCCATTCCCTAAGCACCCAATCTTGTTCCTCGATCATAAAATGCCATTCTTGTCCTTCTCAAAATAGGACACTCCCATTTCTAGCCTAACTTCTCAATTTCTCCATTAATCTCAAATTAACTTTGTACACACCTTAGCCTAACTTCTCCATTTCTCCATTAATCTCAAATTAACTTTGTACACACCTTCTCTAAGCCTCATCGAGTAAGAAAGAATCATCTCCCAAGCTTCTCGAGCACTAGAGGTGGGACTTCGATCAAAGCCGAGCTCAAAATTGTTAGGTTAGTGGCCATCTGAGCGAACGTCGAGGAATTGATCCAATTGTTGGTCAACAAGGTTTCATCTCCACTAGATGAAGTTTCCTTAATTGTTCGAGCCACCAGTTTTGAGCTCTAGTGAGGTATGCTTCCAAAATTGATCCTTAAGCAAAAATGGTTTGGAGTGTTTTGAGGAAAACTTGCATCTCATGTGATCTTGACTGTTGGACCTCCTCTGATCGATGTTGTGAAGGTGTGGGATCCTTTTGGAGTTGATCTGAGCTCGGGTAAGCCCAGATCAAGTGAGCAATGGTGAACGAACTCCATTCTCTCTCACTCGTGTGATGTTAGACCACACACCATTTGTTTCGCCTAATCAGAATGGACCATCATGATTAATTCCACTAGATCGATCTGATTTAATCCTAATAAGCTATGGGATTAATCGTAGTCATCCAATCTTAGATTGGATGATGGACGAGAAAGCGCATCCGCCGCTGCCACGTAGGCACTGAGTCGAATATGTTTTAAGTAGCCAATCGCGCGATGCCATGTGGAAAGTAGGCCATCTTAGCGCACCACATGGCACCGATAGGATTAGTCTTTAATTAGGCTTAATTAACCATTTTGGATTTAGGGTATTACGATTTAGGGTTTAGTATTTAGGGCTGTAGGTTTAGGTTTTAGTGTTTAGGGTTTAGGGTTTAGGGTTAGGGTTTTTTTTAATATATTTTCTTATTTTGTTTAATTTTTTAATTTTTAGGGTTTAGCATTTTGGGTTTAGGTTTTAGGTTTAAGGTTCAGGTTTTCGTTTAGGGTTTAGGATTTTCATTTTTTTTAATAGAGAATAAATTCAGATTTAACATTTCTTCTCTTTGATTTCATCAACCAAGTAACACACCAAGTTTTCTAAGACATAAGCGATGACATAGATAAAAAAATGAGCACGTATAAAGAAAATCAAAAACCCTAGATAACTAGAACTATCTTTACTATAAAGACACAATTGCATAAGTAGCAAATTGGATCAGCTATTCTTGAGTTTCTCTAGTTCCCATCAGAACCACCCCTGCCTATTGAGCAATGGGATCCACCATCATGGCTATAACCTCTGTCACTCCTCCCGCCTCCATAACCACCACTACTCTGACCACCACCTCCATATCCATAAGCACCTTCATATCCCCTACCACCACTATGATAGCCGCCTCCGCCTTCACCTCCACCACCAGATCTAGACTGAGCTTGGTTGATGGTGATGTTCCTACTATCAAGGTTCTTCCCATTTTTAGGGCTTTCATTTAGGTTTAGGTTTATTAGGTTTTAGGGTTTAGGTTTATTTTATAAGTTATTTAATCACTTTAGGTTTAGTTTATTAGGTTTTACGGTTTAGGTTTATTTTATAAGTTATTTAGTCACTTTAGGTTTAGGTTTAAGGTTTCAAGTATAAAGTTTAGGGTTTAGGGTTTAGGGTTAGGGTTTAAGGTATTGGGTTTTAGGGTTTAGGATTTTGGGTTTAGAGTTTAGGGTTTAGGGTTTAATTTTGGGTTTTTGGTTTTGGGTTTGGGATTGGGGTTTGGGGTTTATGGATTTTAGAATTTAGGGTTTAGGGTTTAGGGTTCAGGATTTAGGTTTAGGGCTTAGGTTTTAGTTTAGGGTTTAGGGTTTTTGGTATTTTTTAACAGAGAATAAATTCAGATTCAATGTTTCTTCTTTTCATTTTATCAACCAAGTAACACACCAAGTTTTCTATGACACAAGCGAAGGCATAGAAAAAAAATGAGCATGCATATAGCAAATCAAAAACCCTAGATAGCTAGATCGTCTCTATTGTAAAAACACAGATTCATATGCAGCAGATCAGATTGGTTTTTCTTCAGTTTTTACAATTCTCATCAGAACCACCTGGCTTCTTGAGTAGCAGGATCCACCATCATATCCCTGATCTCTCCCTTCGCCGCCACCTTGGTTGTAACCGTCGTTCCTCCTTCCATAATCACCACTACTCAACCAACACCTCCATATCCACCAACACCAATTCCCCACCACCATTGTGATAACTTCCGTCTCCTCCTTTACCTCCACCATTATATCTAGACTGAGCCTGGTTGACGGTGATGTTCCTACCGTCAAGGTTCTGCTCATTCTGAGGGTTTTCATTTAGGTTTAGTTTAGTTTTTTAATTTATTTAGTTACTTTAGGTTTAGGTTTAGGGTTTGGGGTTTAGGGTTTAGGGTTTAGGGTTAAGGTATAGGGTTTAGGGTTTAGGGTTTAGCATTTAGGGTTTTTTTAACTCAAATGATTCCATAACAAATAAGAAATTACTAATTCAAATAAGACATTATCCTTTAACAACTAATAAATTAGGATAAAATAAATTGCAATTCAAACATTTATAAAAATAGTATTTCACAAAATGATTTAACTCTGAGAGATAATAAAAATTTATTTTATAGAAGGCCAACAAAGCTTAGTCAAACAATCTAAAACCCATATCATCATCAGATTCCTCAGCAGGCTCTTCCTTCTTTTCTTCCACTATAGCTGCTGGAGAAGGAGTAACGGAAGCATCAAATGCAGTATCCACATCAAATTTACTAGGATCCATCAAATACTCCTTAACCTTTTCGGCTTGTAGGTAAGTGTAATGAGTGGCAATCATGATGGCGAGGACATTCTTGTAAGCATTGATGAACATGTGGGGCATTACAGTAAGGGTGGGATAAGAGAGGGCCAGTGAGTGAGAGGTGATCATTGAAAGCCCTGCCAAAAACTTCTCAATGAGATCATCTTCAGTGAGGTCAAGAATCTGACTAAACACTGAGTCATCATCATACAGATTGGATGACAAGGCCATAAGAGAATGGCCTAATCCACATGGCGAGGAGAGCATCCTCAGGATCCCACCTTATCACCTTTTTAATCATGAGGTGATAATTTTAATAGTACCCTTATTGATCTTAGTTAGGTTGTTGAGAACCAAGAAGAAAGAAGTTTGTGAAGGATCCAGACCAGCATTGCTTGGAGGAACCACAACATCAATAAGTGCAAGAAGACCAACATGGGCAGGAGAACCAACATTGTATTTCGCAACCTCTTCCCTGACTTCTTTAAGATCACGTTTCATAAAAATCAGCTCAACCGGGGTTTAGGGTTTATGATTTAGGATTTTAGGGTTTAGGGTTTAGGGTTTAGGGTTTGGATTTATAATTTAGGGCTTAGGGTTTAGGGTTTAAGGTTTAGGGTTTTTTAGAGTTTAGGGTTTAGGGTTTAGGGTTGTATGTTTAGTGTTGTATGTTTAGGGTTTATGGTTTAGGGTTTAGGATTTAGGGTTTACCTTTTTTAAAAGTAAACTAGTAGGTTTAGGTTCATTTAGTTTATTTAGTATATTTTTTATTTATTTTAGTTTAAGTTATTTTATATTTTTATTTAGGTTTATTTTTTATTTTTATTTAGTTTAGTTTATTTATTTTTAGTTTAGGGTTTTTATTTAAGTTTATTTTTTTAAATTTAGGTTAGGGTTTAGGTTTATTTTTAAGTTGTGTCTATTTTTTATTTTCAGTTTACATTTTATTTTATTTTTTATTTTTTAGGTTTAGGTTTTTATTTTATTTTTTTTAAGTTTAGGTTTTAGGTTTTCATTTTAGGTTTATTTTTAGGTATTATTTTTTAGTGTAGGTTTAGGTATATTTTTAGTTTATTTTATTTTATTTAGTTTGGGTTTAGGTTTAGGTTTAGTTTAATTTTAGTTTAGGTTTAGGTTTTATTTTTTTAGTTTAGTTTATTTTAGTTTAGGTTGAGGTTTCTTTTATTTTGTTTTTTTTAGGTTTAGTTTTTTTTAGTTTAGAGTGTAGGTTTTATTTTTTATTTACTTTTAGGTTTATTTTTTTAGGTTTAAGTTTTTATTTAGTTTTTATTTTAGGTTTTTTTATTTTTATGTTTAGTTTTTATTTTATTTAGGTTTTTTATTCTTAGGTTTATTTTATTTTTTTAGTTTTGTTTAGGTTTTTATTTATTTTATTTTATTTTATTTTTTGGTTTAGGTTTAGGTTTTCGTTTAGATTTTTATTTTATTTTATTTTATTTAGGTTTCATTTTTTTTATTAATTTTATTTTTAGATTTTATTTAGTTTAGGTTTAGGTTTTAGGTTTTAGGGTTTAGGGTTTAGGCTTAGGTTTAGGGTTTAATGTTTTAGGGTTTAGGGTTTTAGAATTTTGGGGTTAAGGTTAGGGTTTAGGATTTAGTGTTTAGGCTTCAGGGTTTAGGGTTTTTAGGGATTAGGGTTTAAAGTTTAGGGTTTGGGTTTAGGATTTTAAGGTTTAAGGTTTAGTGTTTAGGGTTGTAGGCTTAGGGTTTAGTGTTAGTTTTTGGGTTTAGCATTTAGGGTTAGAGTTTTTTATTTTATTTTTTTATTTTTTTATTTTAGGGTTTAGGGTTTATGATCTAGGTTTAGGATTTAAGTTTTAGTTTAGGGTTTAGGGTTTTTTGTTTTTCTTTTAACAGAGAACAAATTCATATTCAACATTTCTTCTTTTTGATTTAATCAAACAAGTAACACACCAAGTTCTCTAAGACACAAGCAGCAACATAGATCAAAAATAGGCACACATAAAGAAAATAAAAAACCTTTGATAACTAGAATTGTCTCTACTATAAAGACAGTTGCATAGTAGATGGTCGGATAGTTCTTTAGTTTCTCCAGTTCCCATCAAAACCACCTAAGCCTCCTGAGTAGCAGGATCCACCATCATATCCGATCTCTCCAGCACCATCGGTTTTGTGCTCTTCCTCCCACCTCCATAGCCACCACTACTCCGACCACCACCTCCATATCCACCAACACGGCTATAACCTCCATCCCTCCTTCCGCCTCCAAAACCATTAGTGCTCCAAAGACCACCTCCATATCCACTTGCACCTCCAGATCCCCAACCAGCACTGCAATAACTGCCACCTTCACCTTCACCTCCACCACCAGATCAAGACTAAGCCTGGTTGACGGTGATGTTCCGGCCGTTAAGGTTCTGCCCATTCTTAGGGTTTAAGTTTATTAGATTTTTGGGTTTAGGTTTATCTTTTAATTTATTTAGTTACTCTACGTTTAGGTTTAGGGTTTGGGGTTTAGGGTTTTGGGCTTAGGGTTAGGGTTTAGGGTTTAAAGTTTTTTTTTAACTCAAATGATTTTATAACAAACAAGAAATTACTAAATCAAGTAAGACATTATCCTCTAACAACTAATAAAATAAGTTAAAATTAAATGCAATTCAAAAATTCACAAATATAGTATTTCACAAAATGATTTAACTCCCAGAGACCATAAAATTTGATTTTATAGAAGGCCAACAAAGCTTAGTACAACCCCATATCATCATCGATTCCTCGGAGCTCATCCTTCTTCTCTTCCACTATAGTAGCCGAAGCAGCAAGAGGAATAGTAGAAGCATCAGGCGCAGCAGTCGCAATAAATTTTGTAGGATCCTTCAAATACTCCTTAACCTTCTCAGCCTGCTGGAATGTGTAATCAGTGGAAACCATAGCGGTGAGGACATTCTTATAAGCGTTGATGAACATGTGGGGCGTTGTAGGAAGGGAGGGATAAGAGAGGGCCAGTGAGAGAGAAGTGATCATTGAAAGCCCTGTCAAAAACTTCTTGATGAGATCATCTTCAGTGAGGTCAAGCACCTTAGGGGCCGAACAGAACCATCATCATAGACAGACTGGATGACAAGACCATAAGAGAATGGCCTAATCCCCAACTTAATAAGTACAGAAGCCTCTCAGATCCCACTTTATCACCTTTTTTAATCAGCTCAACCAGGGTGATAATTTCAACAATACCCTTATTAATCTTAGTTGGGATATTTAGAACCTGGAAGAAAGAAGTCTGTGAAGGTTATAGATCAGTGTTGCCAAGAAGAACCTCAACATCAATAGGTGCAATAAGATCAACACGGGCAGGAACACTAACTTTGTATTTCACAACCTCTTCGCTAACTTTCTTTAAGATCTCCTTTCATAAAAATTATCTCAATTAGGGTTTAGGGTTTAGGGTTTTAGGGTTTGTGCTTTTAGGGTTTTGGGTTTAGGGTTTAGGGTTAGGGTTTAGGGTTTTGGGTTTAGGGTTTAGGGTTTAGGGTTGAGGGTTTTTTAGGCTTTAAGATTTAGGGTTTAAGGTTGTAGGTTTAGTGTTGTAAGCATATGGTTTTGGTTTAGTTTTAGGGTTTAGGCTTTAGAGTTGAGAGTTTAGGATTTAGGGTTTAAGGTTTTTTTTTATATTAAGTAAACAAGTAGGTTTATGTTTATTTAGTTTATTTATTTTAGTTTATTTTATTTTTTTACTTTATTTAGGTTTATTTTTTCTTTATATTTAGTTTAGTTTATTTATTTTAGGTTTATTTATTTTAGTGTAGGTTTTATTTTTAAGTTTAGGTTTAGTTTTAGTTGAGTTTTATTTTTTTATTTTATTTTAGATTTAAGTTTTATTTTTTTAATAGGTTTAGGTTTAGGTTTTATTTTATTTTTTTAGGATTAGGTTTTAGGTTTTTATCTTTGGTTTATTTTTAGGTTTTATTTTTTAGTTTAGGTTTATGTTTATTTTTAATTTATTTTATTTTATTTAGTTTAGGTTTGGGTTTAGGTTTAGTTTATTTTAGGTTTATGTTTAGGTTTTAATTATTTTAGTTTAGCTTTTTTTAATCTAGGTTTAGGTTTATTTTAATTTATTTTTATTTTGGGTTTGGTTTTTTTTTAGTTTAGGGCTTATGCTTTATTTTTTATTTATTTTTAGGTTTATTTTTTAGGTTTAAGTTTTTATTTAGTTTTTATTTTATTTTATTTTAGGTTTATTTCATTTTTATTTTACATTTAGTTTTTATTTTCTTTAGGTTTTTAATTCTTAGGTTTATTTTATATTTTTAGTTTAGTTTAGGTTTTTACTTATTTTATTTTAGTTTTTTTTATTTTTTTATTTAAATTTAGTTTTAGGTTTATGTTTAGGTTTTAGTTTAGGTTTTTATTTTATTTTATATTTTATTTTATTTTATATTTTATTTTATTTAGGTTTAGGTTTATTTTTTATTTTATTTTTAGGTTTTATTTAGTTTAAGTTTAGGTTTTTAGGTTTTTAAGGTTTAGGGTTTAGGGTTTAGGGTTTTAGGGTTTATGTTTAGTGTTTAGGCTTTAGAGTTTTGAGTTTTTAGGGTTTAGGGTTTAAGGTTTAGTGCTTAGGGTTTTTTTTAACTAAGTAGAATTTATTGCTCAGAAAAATATGTATAAGTAGAGCATATTAGAGACTAAACTCAAAAAAATAGAAAAAAAACTACTACTCAAATGAGCTATAGGAGAATCCTAAAGAGTTTAGTCCCTAAACTAATACATCAAAGAACAATAAAGAAAAAAAAGACAAAACTAAAAACCAAACAAAGGTAGCAAGGGAAGAATCCACGGAGCTCCAAAAGAACCTCCAAAGAGACGAAGATCCATAAGAAATGGAAACCTATAACCTGCAACTGAAAATAACTCCAACCATCTAAGAAAAATGAGACCATCAGTAAGACTCTAGCTCCCTCTAAGAAGAAGAAGAGAACCAAGATAGAACCTACAACTCACAATAAATCTCGACGGAATCAAAAACATAAAGAGAAAATAACTCAGGCTTAGATATGAAGAAAGAAGGATAATCTCAATAATGAGGGCATCAAATCCTAAGTGTATCCAACTTCAAAGAAGGGTTACAAATAGGAAAAGTCACCAACCACAAAATATCAAGGAAAAATCCATCATATCATCATAGCCATCCCAACCAAAGAAAAATACAAACTATCATAATAGCCAACCAAAGAAAAAATGAAGCTAAGGAAACGAGAGAGAGGCAACATATAAAATTAACATAAGGCAATCCCAACAAAACCAAATATGAACACCTCTTAAAAGATGGAGAAAAGAAGCTCACAACCCCAAAAAAAAAAAAGAAAATCAAAGAAACCAATAAGCCACAACAAGATCCAAAACCAAGGCACCAAGTAATGGGGCCACAACAACACCAATCCAAAGCCACCAAGGCATTAACTAAAGGAAAGGAAACATCCAACAAAGCAGCCACAAAATAAAGCACCCAAGAAATATAGCCTAAGATAGAGCAAGAGAACCAAACCAACCAACAAAAAAAAAGAAGGCCACCAAAAGCTAAAATAAAAAGCTAGAGAAACAACCAACCAATGGAAAAACCACACACCAAGGACAGAAAGCCAACCACCAACAAGAGATAAGAACCAACCAAAGAAGAAACAAGCCAATAGGAACAAAAAGCCAAAACCAACCGATAAAGGGCACCAAAAAAAACCTTGCAAATAAGAAGCTAGAAAAAGGAAAATTAGGAAAGAATCCAATACTCTAGCTAACCAGAAAACACACAGCAAAAGCTCAACCAATAGAGAAAAAACTAGCCAATAGCTAAAACCTCCCAAAGACAGGAGAGATTATTTCCAAGAAGCTTTGGAACAAGTAACCCTCATCAAGTGAGGAGGGGCATAAATCTGAACACTTTTTTTCTTTTCTTTTTCTTGTAAACAGGTTTATAACCATGCCCTTTCTCCAAAAAATCTCCATCTGAAAATGAATCAGTATTTTTATAAAAGGCATGGGGATCAGAAGAAGCTATCAATTCCAAAGATGAGCATTTAGAATCATCCATAGCATTAGACAAAGGAAAATCAAAAATAGTATGCATTTTAGAATCAGAAGTGAAAGGAGTAGAAATAGCTTTATTAAGAAGACAATTATCAATATTTTCACCTTCCAACAAAATCTGAAGAGTATCAACCATGTCTTCATTCATAAAAGAAGCAAGTGAAGCAGAATCTAAATTTTCAGTACAATCTTCATGTAAGGGACTAAAATAAGATTCAAATCCCTTAGAAACACACAGCATATTGCCAAAATTCAAAACATAATTACCAGCCATAGAAAAACCATCATTTTGAATTGAAATAGAACTATTCACAATGAGAGAATTATCACAAGTATCTAAATCTTATTTTTTAAAAGAAGGATCACCAATATTAGCAAGTTTGTTAAGACCATAAGTTAGAATATCAGACATAAGAAAATTCTTTTCACCACCATTCTCAATCAAAGAAGGCAAAGAAATAGTCTCTTTCCCATGATCTAAAGTAGACATAGGAAAAAGAGAAACAACATCTAACTGATTAGATGAAATGGTGTTAGCATCAACAATATTCAAACCATAAACATGAATGGACTTATTTACAACATCAAACCATTAGAATCATTAACCATAGCCTTTAAAGTATTCCCTTTAATAGAATCATCAAAAGAAATGCTCAGAGCATGATTATTAGTTAAAAAGTTAAAACTTTTTCAGAAACATCAAAATTAATTTTTGCATTAGACAAATCATTAATAGGTAAAACTTTTTTAGAAGATTAAGAAATTTGGCTTTACAAAACATCAAAATTTGAAAAGCGATTTTCCTTTATGAACTTGAGAGAATCATCAATTTTTCAACAATTGAATTCTTATTGGTGATTTTCTTCCTAAGAGGGATGAGCAATAAAGCATTGAAATTTCATGCCCATGAATCTTACAATGATTATAAATAATGAAAAAGTTCTCAAATACAACTTTCTAAAAATAACTGCATTTCTTCAAACCCAACCAAATTTCTTTCAGATATTTTTTATTAATATCAATCTCTACAAGAATTCTAGCAACATATGGTCTAGAAGAAGCAGTTGTTGCTTGATCAACATAAAATTGACCCAATAGCATAAGAATATGATGATTAAATAGATGAATATGTATAGGTAAAGAACTCCAAATGGGAATAATACGAGACTCTTCATTAACATCAAACATAGGCGTCCACTTTAGAATACACATTTGACAATTAAAAATAGAATGCCAATAAAAAATTCTTCCATAATTAAGGTCATTAGAGAGCTTAATCAGAACATGCCTTACATCAATAAGCCTAATAGAAAAAGAACCAGATAAATTTAAGCTATGAAAAAAAGAATGAATATCTTCCATCTTTGGCCATTTAAATGAAAACTTTTCAATCAAAGAAAAAGCAAAAAACTCAGCTAATCTTTCAATATCGTCATCTAAAATCAAAATTGTAGGAGTACCTTTAAAAGTCATATGAAGCAAATTCAAAGGAGTCTCAATGGAGGAATTCTTACCAGCTAAAGCATCTTTGAAAGATTTAGTAATAGTAGGTACTTTAGTGGTAGGATTACCCAAAAAATTCTGATGCCCTAGCGGGATCCATCAGCACATGGGATTTACCCCATGGATTTAAAGAAGTTGACACCATGAGTCATGGTGCCATGACAAGACAAGTCGATATCGGCCCAAGGCCAATTTATAGGGAATCCAAGAGAGAAAGTGCTAGAAAACTCACCAAGTATGCGAGGGATCCCAAAATCACCCAATAATAGGGTTTAGTTTAGTTTTAGGGTTTAGGTTTTAGGTTTTGTGTTTATTAGTTATTATTAGGTTTTATTAGTTTTAGGTTTATTAGTTTATTATTAATTATGTTTAGTTTAGTTAGTTTTTTAGGGGGGGGGGTTAGTTTTTATTTATCACTTTATTTAGTTAGTTTATTTAGTAGTTTATTTATAAAGGTTTAGTTTATTTTAGTTTATTTTTAGTTATCATTAGTTAGTTAATTATTTATTTAGATTAGTTAGTTATTATTATTAGTTTATGGTTTTATTATTATTTAGGTTATAGTTAGTTTTAGTTAGTGGTTTAGTTCTATGAATTTAGTTTTTTTACTTTATTTACTAGTTTATTAATTTTATTAGTTTAGTTATGGGTTTTAGTTTATTAGTTTATTATTATTAATTTTTTAGTTTAGTTTATGATTTAGTTAGTTATTTTATTATTAGTTCTATTTTAGTTTAGTTTTTTTCTTTAATTTTTTTTAATTATTAGTTTTATTATTATTATTTAGTTTATCTATTTAGTTAGGGTTTAGAGTTTAGTTATTTTATTGATTAGTTAGTTTTATTATTATTTTTTATTAGTTTATTAGTTTAGTTAGTTAGTTAGTTATTATTACTATTATTATTATTATTATTATTATTATTAGTTTTTTTAGTTTAGTTATTGATAGTTAGTTTTATTATTATTATTATTATTATTTTATTTATTAGGTTTATTAGTTTAGTTATTTAATTTAATTATTTTATTAGTTTTGTTTTATAGTTATTAGTTTATTACTTTATTATTAGTTAGTTATTATTAATTCTTTTAGTTAAGTGTTATTAGTTTATAATTAGTTATTAGTTTTATTAGGTTTAATTATTATTAGTTTTATTTATTAGTTAGTGTTTATATTTATTATAAGTTTAGGGTTTAGTTTTAGTTATATTTAGTTATTTATTATTAGTTATTATTATTATTTATTAATTTAGTTTTAGTGTTTATTATTTATTAGGGTTTAGGTTTATTAATTAATTATTAATTTTATTAGTTATTTAGTTTATTAGTTTTATTATTAGTTATTACTTTTAATTAGTTATTATTATTAGTTATTACTTTTAATTAGTTATTATTAGATTTTTAGTTTATTATTTATTATTTATTTTATTTTATTAGTTAGTTATTATAGTTTTTTAGTTTAGTTTTATTATTAGTTTATTAGTTTTTTTAGTTATTATTTAGTTATTATTATGAATTTTATTAGTTTAGTTATTATTTATTTTAGTTTTGTTTAGTTCGTTATTGTTAGTTTTATTATTATTATTATTATTATTATTATTTATTAATTTAAGTTTTAGTTATTATTATTATTAGTTTATTAGTTTCAGTTAGTTTAGTTATTAGTTTTTTATTTAATTAGTTTAGTTCTTATTAGTTTATTTTTATTAGTTAATTATTATTAGTTTTATTATATAGTTTTTATTTAGTTTATTATTATTTATTAGTTTATTTAGTTTAGTGTTTAGTTTAGATTAGTTAGTTTTTATGTTATTAGGTTTTTTTTATTATTTAGTGTTTTTTTAGTTTTTATTAATTTTTAGTTTAGTTTATTTTTTTATTAGTTATTAATTTATTAGTTTAGTTAGTTTTATTTATTTATTATTATTAATTAGTTTCTTAGGTTTATTTTATTTATTATTTAGTTTATTAGTAGTTTAGTTTATTATTATTATTATTATTATTATTATTATTAGTTATTAGTTTTATTTAGTTTAGTTTATCATTAGTTTTATGTTAGTTTAGTTTATTATTAGTTTATTAATTTAGTGTTAGCTGTTATTAGTGATTTAGTTTTAATTTATTAGCTTTTTTAGTTTTATTATTAGTTTTACTTATTATTATTTAGTTTTTTTATTAGTTTATTAATTTAGTTTAGTTATAAGTTTTAGTTATTAGTTAGTTACTTTTATTAGTTATTTAGTTAGTTTATTAGTTTTAGTTTATTAGTTATTAATTTTAGTTTAGTAAATTTAGTTATTATTAGTTTATTATTTGGGTTTAGTTTTATTATAGGTTAGTTATTTATTAGTTATGTTTAGGGTTTAGATTTTTTTAGTTAGTTATTATTAGTTAGTTATTTATTAGGTCTAGTTTAGTTATTTTATTATTTTAATTTTAGTTATTAGTTTAGGTTTAGTTTAGTTTTATTAATCCATTAGTTTTTTATTTTAGTTAGTTTACTATAGGGTTTTTTTCTTTATGTTTAATTTAGTAATTAGTTTGTTTATTAGTTTAATTAGTTTTATTTATTATTTATTTTAGTTTTAGTTATTATTTAGTTAGTCTAGTTTAGATAGTTTTATTAGTTTTTATTTTAGTTTATTATCAGTTTATTAGTTTTAGTTTATTATTTATTAATTTTAGATTATTACTTATTAGTTTTAATTTTAGTTAGTATAGTTTAGTGTTTTATTAGTTTCTTATTAGGGTTTTTGGTTTAGGGTTTAAGGTTTGGGTTTAGGTTTTAGGTTTGGGGGTTTAGGTTTAGGTTGTAGGTTTAGGTTTAGGGTTTAGGGTTTAGGTTTTAGGTTATTTTTGGGTTTAGCATTTAGGGTTAGGGTTTATTTTTTATGTTATTTTTGTTTTTGGGTTTAGGGTTTAGGGTTTAGGGTTTAGGTTTTAGGTTTAGGGTTCATGTTTTTGTTTAGGATTTAAGTTTTTTGGTTTTCTTAATAGAGAACAAATTCAGATTCAACATTTCTTCTTTTTGATTTCATTAGCCAAGTAACACACCAAGTTCTCTAAGACACAAGCGATGACATAGATAAAAAATGAGCATGCATAGAGCAAATCAAAAACCCTAGATAACTATAACCATATCTACTGTAAAGGCATAGTTTCATAAGCAGCATATCAGATCATCCATTCTTTAGTTTCTTGCCCCATCGAACCACCATCATATCCGATCCTCCTCACCACCATGAGTGTAACCTCCGTCGCTCCTCCAACCTCCATAACCACCATTGCTCCCACCACCACCTCCATATCAAACAACACCTCTAGATCCCACACCACCTCAGTCTTCGCCTCCACTATCATATCTAGACTGAGCTTGGTTGACAATAATGTTCTTGCGGTCAAGGTTCTACCCAGTCTTAAGGTTTAGGTTTAGGTTTAAGTTATTAGGTTTTAGGGTTCATGTTTATTTTTTAATTTATTTAGTTACTCTAGGTTTAGCTTTATGATTTAGGGTTTAGGGTTTAGGGATTAAAGTTTAGTGTTTAGGTCTTAGGGTTACAGTTTAGGGTTTAGGGTTTAGTGTTTAGGGTTTATGGATTAGAGTTTAGTGTTTAGGTTTTTAGGGATTATGCTTTTAGTAGGGTAGAGAGGTTTATCGTTTAGTTTAGGCTTTGGGTTTAGAGTTTGTTTTTAGTGATTATGCTTTTAGGTTTATTTTAGACATGGTTAGGTTGGGTTTAGGGTTTAGGATTAGGGTTTAGGGTTTAGAGTTTATTGTTTAATGTTTAGGATTTTTTTGGGTTTATGGTTTAGGGTTGGGTCAGAGGTTAGTCAGAGTTTAGAGTTTTCAATTTAGGGTTAGTTTTTTTGTTTTTTTTAGGATATAGGGTTTTTTTTAAAAAAATTAAAACCAATAGGTTTAGGTTTATTTAGTTTATTTATTATTTCTTTTTTAGTTTTTTTTATTTATTTTATTTATTTCTTTATTTATTTAGTTTAGATTATTTATTTTAGGTTTATTTATTTCATCTTAGATTTTTTATTTTAGTTTAGTTTTTAGGTTTATGTTTAGGTTTATATTTTAGTTGAGTCTTATTTTTAATTATTTTTTTGGTTTAGATTTTATTTTTAATTTTTAGGTTTATGTTTTGGTTTTTATCTTATTTTTCTAGGTTTAAGTTTTAGGTTTTAATCTTTGGTTTATTTTTAGGTTTTATTTTTTAGTTTAGGTTTAGGTTTATTTTTAGTTGTGTTTTATTTTTATTTTATTTTAAGTTTATGTTTTTTTTTAATTTTTAGGTTTAGGATTAGGTTTTTATTTTATTTTATTTAGGTTTAGGTTTTAGGTTTCATTTTAGGTTTATTTTTAGGTTTTATTTTTTTAGGTTTAGGTTTATTTTAGTTTATTTCTTTATGTTTTAGGTTAGGTTTAGTTTATTTTAGGTTTATGTTTAGGTTTGATTTATTTTAGTTTAGGTTTAGGTTTTTTTTATTTTTATTTAGGATTTAGTTTTTTTTAGTTTAGGGTTTAGGTTTTTTTTTTAGGTTTATTTTTTATGTTTAGGTTTTCATTTAGTTTTTATTTTAGTTTATTTTAGGTTTATTTTATTTTTATTTTATATTTAGTTTTTATTATATTTAGATTATTTATTCTTAAGTTTATTTTATTTTATTTAGTTTTGTTTATGTTTTATTTATTTTTTTAGTTATTTTATTTTTTATTTTTATTTTCTTTAGGTTTAGGTTTAGGTTTTAGTTTAGGTTTTTATTTTATTTTATTTATTTATTTCATTT
This sequence comes from Cymbidium sinense, assembly GCA_021442155.1. Classification (NCBI taxonomy): domain Eukaryota; kingdom Viridiplantae; phylum Streptophyta; class Magnoliopsida; order Asparagales; family Orchidaceae; genus Cymbidium; species Cymbidium sinense. The sequence continues at coordinate 180,028,350 of CM038214.1, read as the reverse complement.
TGGTTTAGGTATTTTTATTTATTTTATTTTTAGGTTTTATTTAGTTTAGGTTTAGGTTTTTTGGGTTCTTAGGGTTTACGGTTTAGGGTTTAGGTTTTACTATTTAAGTTTTAGGGTTTAGGGTTTTAGGTTTGCATTTTAGGTTTTAGGTTTAGGGTTTAGTTAGTTTAGGGTTGGTTTAGGGTTTAGGGTTTAGGGTATTTAAGGTTTAGGGTTTAGGGTTTAAGGTATTTAAGGTTTAGGGTTTAGGGTTTATTTTGGGTTTAGAGTTAAGGGTTTTAGTATTTTATGGTTTAAGGTTACGGTTAAGGTTTAGGGTTTAGTTAAGGTTTTCTATGGTTTAGGGTTTGGGGTTCAAGGATTGGGATTTTATGATTTAGGGTTTATGGTTTAGGGTTTAGGGTTTTAGGTTAAGGGTTAGTTTTAGGGGGGTTTTGGGTTTAGGATTCAGGATTTTGGGTTTAAGGTTTAGGGTTTAGGTTTTTTTATTTTAAAATTAAGTAAACTAGTAAGATTAGGTTTAATTAGTTTATTTAGTTTGCTTAGTTTATTTTTTATTTATTTTAGTTTATTTTAGTTTTTATTTTTATTTTAAATTTTTAAATTTTTATTAAATTTAGTTTATTTACTTTAGGTTTATTCATTTTAGTTTAGGTTTTTTATTTTAGTTTATGTTTTAGTTTAATTTTGGTTTAGGTTTATTTTTTTAGTTTAGTTTTATTTTTTATTTTGTTTATTTGGTTTAGGTTTTATTTTTTATTTTTAGGTTTAGGTTTAGATTTTAGGTTTTTATTTTATGCTTATTTTTAGTTTTTATTTTTAGTTTAGGTTTAGGTTTATTTTTAGTTTATTTTATTATATTTAGTTTAGGGTTTAAGTTTAGTTTATTTTAGGTTTAGGTTTAGGTTTTATTTATTTTAGTTTAGTTTATTTTACTTTAGGTTTAGGTTTATTTTATTTTGTTTATTTGAGGTTTAGGTTTTTTTTAGCTTAGGGTTTAGGTTTTATGTTTTATTTACTTTTAGGTTTCTTTTTAGGTTTATTTTTTGGCTTAGCTTTTATTTATTTTATTATATTTTATTTTAGGTTTTTTTTTATTTTTTATTTTATTTAGTTTTAAATATATTTAGGTTTTTTAGTTTTTAGGTTTATCTTATTTTATAGTTTAGTTTAGGTTTCTATTTATTTTATTTTAGTTTAGTTCTATTTTTTTTTTTTTTTTTAAGTTTAGGTTTAGGTTTTGATTTTAGTTTAGGTTTTTATTTTATTTTATTTATTTAGTTTATTTAGGTTTAGGTTTTTTATTTATTTTATTTTTAGGTTTTATTTAGTTTGGTTTAGTTTAGGTTTTAGGTTTATTTAGGTTTAGGGTTTAGGGTTTAGGGTTTAGGGTTTAGGCTTTTTAGGGTTTAGGGTTTAGGGTTAGTTTAGAGTTTAGGGGTTAGGTTTTATGGTTTAGGGTTAGGGTTAGGGTTTAGGGTTTAGGGTTTAGGGTTTAGGGTTTAGGGTTTAGGTTTAAGTTTAGTTTAGGGTTTAGGTGTTTAGCTTTAGGGTTTAAGTTTTAGTTTAAGTTTTAGGGTTTAGGTTTAGTTTAGGGTTAACAGGTTTAGGTTAGTTTAGGTTTAATTTTTAGTTTAGGTTTAATTTAGGGAGTTTAGGATAGTTTAGAGTTTAGGCTTTAGGGTTTTAAGATTTAGTGTTTAGGGTTTAGGGTGTAGGGTTAGGGTTAGGGTTTAAGTTTTAGGATTTAGGGTTTTGGTTTAGGGTTAGTTTAGGGTTATTTTATGATTTAAGTTAGGTTAGTTTAGGGTTTAGTTTAGGGTTTAGGGTTTAAGGTATAGATTTATTGTTTAGGGTTTAGGGTTTTTCTTTTGAAATTAAGTAAATGGTAGGTTTAGGTTTATTTAGATTATTTTTTATTAATTTTAGTTTGTTTAGGTTTATTTTTTATTTTTATTTAGTTTTGTTTATTTATTTTAGAATTTTTTATTTTAGTTTATTTTTTAGATTTAGGTTTAGGTTTATCTTTATTTCTTAGTTTATTTTATTTTTAGGTTTAGGTTATATTTTTTATTTTTAGGTTTACATTTTGGTTTTTATTTTATTTTTTTAGGTTTAGGTCTTACATTTTTATTTTTGGTTTATTTCTAGGTTTTATATTTTAATTGAGGTTTAGGTTAATTTTTAGTTTATTTTATTTTATTTAGTTTAGGGTTTAGGTTTAGTTTATTTTAGGTTTAGGTTTATGTTTTATTTATTTTAGTTTAGTTTATTTTAGTTTAGGTTTTGGCTTATTTTATTTTGTTATTTTAGGTTTTTTTTTTTGGTTTAGGGTTTAGGTTTTTTTATTTTTTATTTTTAGTTTTATTTTTTTTATGTTCAAGTTTTTATTTAGTTTTTATTTTATTTTATTTTAGGTTTATTATTTTTATTTTATATTTGGGTTTTATTTTATATAATTTTATTTTTAGGTTTTTTTAGTTTAGTTTAGGTTTTTATTTATTATATTTTAGCTTAGTTTTAATTTTTTATTTTATTTTTTTTAGGTTTATATTTAGGTTTAGGTTTAGGTTTAGGTTTAGGCTTTAGTTTAGGTTATTATTTTATTTAATTTTTTTATTTAATTTTAGTTTAGGTTTTTTTATTTATTTTATTTTTAGGTTTTATTTAGTTTAGGTTTAGGTTTTTAGGGTTTAGGTTTTAGGGTTTATGTTTTGGGGTTTAGGGTTTAAGGCTTATGGTTTTAGGTTTTAGGGTTTAATATTTATGGTTTAGTGATAGGGTATAGGGTTTTACGGTTTAGAGTTTAGGGTTTGGTGTTTAGGGTTTTAGGGTTTAGGGTTTTTTTAATTAGGTTTAAGTTTATTTTTTATGTTTTTATTTAGTTTTGGTTTAGGTTTAGGTTTAGGTTTATTTATTTTTAGTTTAGTTTATTTTTAGTTTTTTTTTAGTTTAGGTTTTATTTAATTTTTAGGTTTTTATTTTTAGTTTAGTTTAGGTTTAGGTTTTTTTATTTTATTTCATTATTTATTTATTTATTTTATTTATTTATAGCATAGATTTAAGTTTGGGTTTGTTTTATTTTAATTTTAGTTTATTTTAGTTTTTTAATTTAGTTTAGTTTAGGTTTTTCTTTTAGTTTAGTTTAAGTTTATTTAAGTTTAGGTTTTAGATCTAGGTTTATTTTGGGTTTAAGTTTTATTTACTTTTTATTTAGTTTATTTATTTTTAGTTTTTTTTTTTTAGTTTAGTTTAGTTTATTTTATTTAGTTTTTAGTTTATTTAGTTTAGGTTTAGGTTTATTTTTTTAGTTTATTTAATTTAGTTTAGGTTTAGGGCTTAGGTTTTATTTAAGTTTAGGTTTAGGTTTCATTTTAGTTTAGGGTTTATCTAGTTTATTTATTTTTTATTTTATTTTTATTTAGGTTTATTTAGTTTATGTTTTATTTTTATTTAGGTTTACATTTAGGTTTAGGTTTTATTTAGTTTATTTTATTTAGTTTTTATTTTAGGTTTATGTTTAGTTTAGGTTCATTATATTTTTATTTAGTTTAAGTTTTATTTTTATTTGTAGTTTAGTTTATTTAGGTTTAGGTTTAGGCTTTTAGTTTATTTTAGTTTATGTTTAGGTTTAGGTTTATTTAGTTTAGGTTTTTTATTTTTATGTTTGGCTTATTTATTTTTATTTTATTTTTATTTTATTTTATTAGTTTAGTTTATTTAGTTTATTTAAATAGGTTTATTTAGGTTTATTTTTTAGGTTTCTTTTTAGTTTAGGTTTAGGTTTATTTATTTTAGTTTAGTTTAGTTTATTTTTATTTTTAGGTTTACTTAGTTTTTAGTTTTATTTAGTTTAGGTTTAGGTTTAGGTTTATTTTATTTGTTTATTTAACTTTTAGCATATTTAGTTTAGTTTAGGTTTATGTTTAGATTTAGGTTTATTTATTTATTTTATTTATTTATTTAGGTTTAGGATTAGGTTTATTTATTTATTTAGGTTTAGGTTTAGGTTTTATTTAGTTTGGCTTATTTTCTTTTATTTTATTTAGGGTTTAGGGTTTAGGTTTAGGTTTCAGTTTAGGTTTATTTAATTTAGGTTTAGTTTTGGTTTATATTTATTTTATTTTACTTACTTTTTTTTTTTAGGTTTATTTTTATATTTAGTTTATTTTTTATTTATTTTATTTTATTTATTTTAGTTTAGTTTATTATTTATTTACTTTAGTTTATTTTTTTAATTTTTAGCTTTGGTTTATGTTTAGGTTTTTATTTTAGGTTTATGGTTTGGTTTAAGTTTAGGTTTTTATTTTATTTTATTTTATTTTTATTCATTTAGTTTAGTTTATTTTATTTTATTTATTAAGGTTTATTTAGTATATTTATTCAATTTATTTATTTAGTTTAGGGTTTATTTAATTTTTTGTTTAGGTTTTATTTACTTTTATTTATGTTTAGGTTTAGTTTGTTTTTAGGTTTAGGTTTAGGTTTTAGGTTTATTTAGTTTTAGTTTAGGTTTAGGTTTATGATTTTTTAGGTTTAGTTTATTTTATTTCGTTTAGGTTTATTTATTTAGGTTAGTTTATTTTAAATATTTAGGTTTAGGTTTAATTTAGTTTATTTTAATTTAGGTTTCTAGTTTAGTTTATTTAGTTTCATTTAGGTTTATTTAATTTATTTTTATTTTTATTTATTTAGTTTAGTTTAGGTCTATTTAGGTTTAAGTTTATTTAGTTTATTTACTTATTTAATTTATTTTTTATTTATTTAAGGTTTAGGTTTATGTTTAGATTTATTTTTATTTTTTAGGTTTAGGATTAGGTTTAGGTTTAGTTTAGTTTATTTAGTTTAGTTTATATAGTTTATTTTTTTATTTTAGGTTTAGTTTAGTTTAGGTTATAGGTTTAGGTTTAGGTTTAGGTTTAGGTTTATTTTTTAGGTTTAGGTTTATCTTAGGTTTAGTTTTATTTAGTTTAGGTTTAGGTTTAGGTTTATTTTAGGTTTAGGTTTAGGATTATTTATTTATTTATTTTGGGTTTTGGTTTAGGTTTATTTTAGTTTAGTGTAGTTTATTTTAGTTTAGGCTTAGGTTTAGGTTTAGTTTAAGTTTAGGTTTAGGTTTTAGTTTTTTTAGGTTTTTTCTTTAGGTTTAGGTTTATTTTAGTTTAGTTTAGTTTAGGTTTATTTTATTTCATTTAGGTTTAGGTTTATCTTATTTATTTTAGTTTAGGTTAGTTTAGTTTAGGTTTAAGTTTAGGTTTAGGTTTTAGGTTTATTTAGTTTAGTTTATTTAGTTTAGGTTTATTTTAGTTTAATTTTATTTAGATTATTTACGTAGCTTATGTTTAGGTTTATTTAATTTCATTTAATTTATTTTATTTAGTTTATTAATTTAGTTTAGTTTTTGGTTTAGGTTTAGGTATATTTTATTTAGTTTATTTTTTTATTAGTTTATTTTATTTAGTTTCGATTTAGGTTTAAGTTTAGGTTCGTTTAGTTTAGGTTTATTTATTTATTTATTTAGTTTTATTTTAGTTTATTTTTAGTATATTTTAGGTTTAGGTATATTTATTTAGTTTAGTTTATTTAGTTTATTTTTAGTTTACTTTATTTTAATTTAGTTTAATTTATTTTAGTTTAGTTTAGTTTAGGTTTAGGTTTAGGTTTAGGTTTAGGTTTAATTTTTATTTAATTTTTGTTTAGGTTTATTTATTTATGTTTAGGTTTATTTATTTAATTTAGTATAGCTAGTTTATTTTATTTAGTTTATTTATTTAGTTTAGGTTTATGTTTTATTTAGTTTAATGTAGTTTAATTTTGTTTATTTTTAGGTTTAGGTTTAGGTTTAGGTTTAGTTTAGTTTAGTTTATTTTTTTATTTATTTTAGTTTAGCATTTAGGTTTTATTTAGTTTATTTATTTAGTTTAGTTTTTATTTTCTTAGTTTAGTTTAATTTATTTAGGTTTAGGTTTATTTTATTTATTTAATTAGTTTATTTTTTATTTAGTTTAGTCTTATTTAGTTTAGGTTTAATTTTCGTATAGGTTTAGGTTTATTTAGTTTAGGTTCAGGTTTAGGTTTTATTTAAGTTTAGGTTTACTTATTTATGTTATGGTTGAGGTTTAGGTTTTGATTTAGTTTAGGTTTAGGTTTTATTTAGGTTTAGGTTTATTTTATTTAGGTTTAGGTTTAGTTATTTTAGTTTATTTTATTTTATTTTATTTAGTTTTAGTTTATGTTTATTTTAGTTTAGGTTTATTAGGTTTGTTTAGGTTTAGGTTTATTTTTATTTAGGATTTTATGTTAAGGTTTAGTTTTAAGTTTTTATTTAGGTTTAGGTTTAGGTTTATTTTTTATTTTAGTTTAGGTTTATTTATTTAGTTTAGTTTAGGTTTAGGTTTAGATTTATTTATTTAGTTTATTAAGTTAAGTTTTATTTATTTAGTTTAGTTTATTAATTTATAGTTTTGGTTTAGGTTTAGTTTATTTTATTTTGTTAATTTTTTTAATTTAGGTTTAGGTTTATTTAGTTTAGGTTTTAGGTTTAGGTTTAGGTTTATTTTATTTTAGTTTAGCTTAGCTTAGTTTATTTATTTAGTTTATTTTTTTAGGTTTATTTATTTATTTAGTTTTGATTTAGTTTATTTTAGGTTAAGTTTATTTAGTTTAGTTTATTTTATTTTAGCTTAGGTTTAGGTTTATTTAGGTTTATTTAGTTTAGTTTAAATTAGTTTATTTATTTGGTTTATTTAGTTTAGGTTTAGGTTTAGTTTAGTTTAGTTTATTTTATTTTAGTTTAGTTTAGGTTTAAGTTTATTTAGTTTAGTTTATTTTATTTAGTTTCTTTATTTATTTAATTTTATTTATTTTATTTTATTTAGTTTTGGTTTATTTCTCTTACATATTTATTTTTTAGTTTAGTTTAAATTTAGGTTTAGTGTTTAAGTTTAGGTTTTTGGTTTAAGTTTAGGTTTAAGGTTTAGGGTTTAGGGCTGTAGGTTTAGGGTTTAGGGTTTAGCATTTAGGGTTTTTTTAGGTTTATTTTAATTATTTCCATTATTAGGGTTTAGGGTTTAAGGTTTGGGATTTAGGGTATTTTAGGGTTTAGGGTTTAGGGTTAGTTTTAGGATTTAGCATTTAGGGTTTAGGTTTAGTTTTAGGGTTTAGAGTTTGGGGTTTAGGGTTAGCTTAGGGTTTAGGTTTAGTTTAGGTTAGTTTGGGTTTAGGGTTTAGGGTTTTTTAGTTTTGTGTTTAGGGTTTAGGTAGTTTAAGTTTAGGTTTAGGGTTTTAGTTTAGGGTTTATGGTTTATGGTTAGGTTTATTGTTTAGGATTAGGGTTTAGTTTAGGTTAGTTTAGGGTTTAGAGTTTTAAAAAAATTAAATTAGGTTTAGGATTATTTGGTTTATTTATTTTTATTTATTTTAGTTTATTTTATTTTGATTTTTATTTAGTTTAGTTTATCAGGTTTATTTATTATAGTTTAGATTTTTTTTTAGTTTATTTTTAAGTTTAGGTTTGGGTTTAAGTTTATTTTTAGTTTAGTTTTATATTTTTTTAGGTTTAAGTTTTATTTTTATTTTTTTAGGTGTTAGGTTTTTATTTTATGATTATTTTTAGGTTTTATTTTTTTTAGTTTAGGTTTATTTAGTTTTAGTTTATTTTTAGTTTATTTTATTTCATTTAGCTTAGGGTTTAGGTTTAATTTATTTTAGGTTTAGGTTTAGGTTTTATTCACTTTAGTTTAGTTTATTTTAGTGTAGGTTTAGGTTAATTTTATTTTTATTTTAGGTTTAGGTTTTTTTAGTTTAGGGTTTAGGTTTTAGTTTTTATTTATTTTTTGGTTTATTTTTTAGGTTTATTGTTTAGGGTTTAGGTTAGTTTAGGGTTAGTTTAGGTTATTTAGTGTTTGGGTTTATGGTTTTTTTAGGATTTAAGATTTTAGAATTTAGCTTATTTATGTTAGATTAGTTTAGGTTTAGTTTAGGTGTATTTTTTAGTTTAGTTTAGTTTAGAATATGTAGATTTAGCATTAGTTTGGGTTTTTTTAGTTTAGGTTTAGGATTATTTAAGTTTAGTTTAGGTTTTAGGGTGTTTAGTTTAGAGCTTAGGTTTAGTTTTTTAGGTTTAGTTTAGTTATAGGTTTAGGGTTAGTTTAGTGTTTAGGGGTTAGGGTTTAGGGTTTAGGGTTTAGTTTAGGATTTAGGATTTAGGGTTTTAGGTTTAGTGTTTAGGTTTAGGTTTTTTTCTTTTTTAAAATTAAGTAATTTATTTGGTTTAGGTTTATTTAGTTTATTTTAGTTTATTTTTATTTATTTTAATTTATTTTATTTTTTATTTTATTTAGGTTTATTTTTATTTTATTTAGTTTAGATTTTTATTATTTTAGTTTGTTTAGGTTTAGGTTTAAATTTGTGTTCATCTTTCAGTTTATTTTTATTTTTATTTTATTTTTTAGGTTTAGATATTATTTTTACTTTTAGGTTTAGGTTTAGGTTTTTATTTTATTTTTTTAGGATTAGGTTTTAGGTTATTATTTTAGCTTTATTTTTAGGTTTAATTTTTTTTATCTTAGGTTTAGGTTTATTTTAGTTTATTTTATTTATTTAGTTTAGGGTTTAGGTTTACTATATTTTACTTTTAGGTTTAGGTTTTATTTATTTTAATTTATTTTATTTTATTTTTTGTTATTTAGGTTTATTTTATTTTATTTATTTTTAATTTAGTCTTTTTTTTAGTTTAGGGTTTAGGTTATATTTTTTATTTATTTTTAAATTCTTTTTAGGTTTAGGTTTTTATTTTATTTATATTTTATTTTATATTATTTTATTTTTATTTTTGAAATAGTTTTTATTTTATTTAAGTTTTTTATTTTTAGGTTTATTTATTTTTTAGTTTAGTTTTTATTTTTTATTATATTTTATTTTTAGGTTTAGGTTTAGGTTTTATTTATTTTACTTTTAGGTTTTATGTAGTTTAGGTTTATGTTTTTAAGTTTTTAGATTTTTAAGGTTTAGGGTTTAGGGTTTAAGGTTTTAGGTTTAGGGATTAGGGTTTGGGGTTTAGTGTTTAGGGTTTAAGGTTGTAGATTTTAGGGTTTTTGGGTTTAGGGTTTATGTTTAGGGTTAAAGTTTAGGGTTTAGTGTTTTAGGGTTTTTGGTTTAGGGTTAGATTTATAGGTTTAGGAGTAGTTTTAGGGTTTAGTTTAGCTTAGGGGTTAGGTTTTATTTATTTTAGTTTATATTATTTTAGTTTAGGTCTAGGTTTATTTTATTTTTATTTATGTTATGTTTTTTTTTCAATTTAGAGTGTAGGTTTTTTTTCTTCATTTTTCTATTTTATTTATTGATTTATTTTATAGGTTTAGTTTTTTTTAGTTTTTAATTTAATTTAATTTATTTATTTTATTTTTTATTTTATTTAGGTTTAGTTTTTTATTTATTTTATATTTTAGTTTAGGCTTTATTTATTTTGTTTTTTAGTTTTATTTAATTTCTTTTGGGTTTAGTAGTTTAGGTTTTAATTTATATTTTAATTTATTTATTTATTTACTTTTAGGTTTTATTTAGTTTAGGTTTTAGCTTTTTTTAGAGTTTAGGTTAGTTTAGCATTTAGGGTGTAGGGTTTAGGGTTTTAGGTTTAGGTTTTAAGGTTTAGGTTTATGTTTTAGTTTAGGGTTTTATTTTATTTAAGTTTTATTTTAGTTTATTTTTATTTTAATTTTTAATATTTGATCATGCATACAGCAAATCCAAAGCCCTAGATAACTAGAACCACCTCTATTGTAAAAACATAGTTCCATAAGCAGCAGATTGGAAGGTTAGTTCTCAGTTTCTCTAGTTCCCATCAGAACCACCTCGGTCTCTTGAGTTGCGGGATCCACCATCATATCATTGATCTCTCCCTTCGCCACCACCATGGATATAACCTCCGTCGCTCCTCCCGCCTCCATAACCACCATAACTTTGACCACCAGCTCCATATCCACCAACATCTCCAGATCCCCCACCACTACGATAACCGCTGCCTTTGCCTTCGCCTCCACCATCGGATGAAGACTGAGCATGGTTGACGATGATGTTCCTACCATTAAGGTTCTGCCATCCATAGGTTTAGCTTTAGGTTTAGGGTTATTAGGTTTTAAAAATAAGGTTTATTTTCTTTATTTATTTAGTTACTTTAGGTTAAAGTTTAGGGTTTGGCATTTAGGGTTTATGGTTTAGGGTTATGGTTTAGGGTTCAAGGTTTAGGGTTTAGGTTTTAGTTTATTTTAGTTTTTGGGTTTAAATTTAGGTTTTAGTTTAGGTTTTAGGTTTTTTAGTTTATTATTAGGTTTAGGTTTAAATTTAAGTTTATTTTAGGTTTTAGTTTATTTAGTATTATTTAATTATTTTAGTTTTTTATAGGTTTAGTTTAGGTTTAGATTTAGGTTTAGGTTTAGTTTTTTTAGTTTAGGTTTAGGGTTTTAAATTAGGTTTCTTCTTTTGATTTCATCAACCAAGAAACACCAAGTTTTCTAAGACACAAGTGACAACATAGTTAAATATGAGCATGCATAGAGATCCAATACTATAACTAGAACCATCTTTCTTTAGACACATTTATAAGTAGCGGTATGACGTTCTTCAATTTCTCTAGTTCCAATCAACACCACCTCGGCCTCTCGAGTAGTGGGATCCACCATCATTTTCTTGATCTCTCCCTCCGCCACCACCACGACTGTAACCTCCATCGCTCTTCCCTCCACCATAACCACCACTTCTCCAACCACCACCTCCATATCCACCAGGACCTCCAGATCCCCACCATATTGATAATCCTGACTTCCTCCACCTTGATCTAGTTTAGCACGTTTTGATGTTCATTTTAGTTTATATTCTTAGGATTTTGGTTTTGGTTTATGTTTATTAGGTTTTAGGGTTTAGGTTTAATTTATAATTTATTTAGTTAGTTTAGGTTTAGGTTTAGGGCTTGGGGTTTAGGGTTTATGGTATAGGATTAGGGTTTTGGGTTTAAGGTTTTATCTATTTTAGTTTAGTTTATTTTAGTTTAGGTTAAGGGTTATTTTATTTTGTTTATTTTTATTTAGTTTTTTTTTAGTTTAGGGTTTAGGTTTTATTTTTTATTTTATTTTAGGTTTATTTATTTTAGTTTAGGTTTTAAATTTTAGTTTATTATTTAGGTTTAAGTTTATTTTTTGGTTTAGTTTTATTTTTATTTTATTTTTTAAGTTTAGGTTTTATTTTTTATTTTTAGGTTTAGGTTTAGGTTTTTATTTTATTTTTTTTGGGTTTAATTTTATGTTTTTATTTTATGTTTATTTTCAGGTTTTATTTTTTAGTTTTGGTTTTGGTCTTTTTTAGATTATTTTATTTTATTTAGTTTAGGTTTAGGTTTAGGTTTAGAATATTTTAGGTTTAGGATTAAGTTTAGGTTTTATTTATTTTAGTTTAGAATATTTTAGTTTATCTTTAAGTTTATTTTATTTTGTATATTTTATTTTTATTTTAGATTTAGGTTTTTTTAGTTTAGGGTTTTAGTTTTATATTTTTATTTATTTTTACCTTTATTTTTTAGGTTTAGGTTTTAATTTAGTTTTTTTATTTTATTTTTATTTTATGTTTAGTTTTTATTTCATTTAGGATTTTTATTCTTAGGTTTATTTTATTGTTTAGTTTTATTTAGGTTTTTATTTACTTTATTTTATTTTATTTTTACTTTTTTATTTATTTTATTTTTAGGTTTAGGTTTTGGATTTAGTTTAGGTTTTTATTCTATTTTATTTTATTATTTTATTTAGGTTTATGTGTGTTTATTTATTTTATTTTTAGGTTTCATTTAGTTTAGGTTTAGATTTTTAGGTTTTTAGGTTTTTAGGGTTTAGAGTTTAGGGTTTTAGGGATTAGGGTTTATAGTTTTGGGTTTAGGGTTAGTTTAGGGTTTAGGGTTTTTTAAAAAAAAAATTAAGTAAATTGTTTATTTAGGTTATTTAGCATTTTATTTTATTTATTTTTATTTTTTGATTTTTATTTAGTTTAGTTTATCTTTCTTTAGGTTTATTTATTATAGTTTAGATTTTTTTTGTTTATTTTAGTTTAGGTTTAGGTTTATGTTTATTTTTTAGTTTAGTTTTATATTTTTTAGGTTTAAGTTTTATTTTTTATTTTTTTGTTTAGGTGTTAGGTTTTTATTTTATGATTTATTTTAGGTTTTATTTGTTTTAGTTTAGGTTTATTTATTTTTAGTTTATTTTTAGTTTATTTTATTTCATTTGGCTTAGGTTTAATTTATTTTAGGTTTAGGTTTAGGTTTTATTCATTTTAGTTTAGTTTATTTTAGTGTAGGTTTAGGTTAATTTCATTTTTATTTTAGGTTTATTTTAGTTTAGGTTTTAGGTTTATTTTTATTTATTTTAGGTTTTATTATTTAGTTTTGGTTAGGGTTTAGGTTTAGGTTTAGGGTTTAGTTTAGGGTTTATGGTTTTAGATTTATTTTAGAATTTAGTTTAGGTTTAGGTTAGATATTTAGTGGGTTTATTGGTTTAGAGTTTTTAGGGTTTAGGTTTAGGTTTTAGTTTAGGTTTTAGTTTCATTTAGGTTTAGAGTTATTTAGTTTAGGGTTTAGGTTTATGTTAGGTTTATTTAGCTTGGTTTTATTTTAGGTTTTAGGGTTTAGGTTTAGGTTTTAGTTTATTAGGGTTAGTTTTTTTAGGTTTAGGTTTTAGGTTTATTTAGGGTTTTATTTTTAGGGTTTAGGGTTTAGGTTTATTTTTCTTTTTAAAATTAAGTTAATATTGGGTTTATTTAGTTTATTTTAATTTATTTTTATTTATTTTAATTTATTTTATTTTATTTTATTTAGGTATTTTTATTTTATTTAGTTTATTGTTTATTTAGGTTTATTTAGTTTAGATTTTTATTTTAGTTTGCTTTAGGTTTAAGTTTATTTTTTATTTTTAGTTTATATTTATTTTATTTTATTTTTAGGTTTAGGTTTATTTTTTACTTTTAGGTTTAGGTTTAGGTTTTATTTTATTTTTTTAGGATGGTTTAGGTTTTATTTTAGCTTTATTTTAGGTTTAATTTTTTATCTTAGGTTTAGGTTTATTTTAGTTTATTTTATTTATTTAGTTTAGGGTTTAGGTTTATATTTTAGGTTTAGGTTTAGGTTTATTTATTTTAATTTATTTTATTTTAGTTTGGTTTAGGTTTATTTTATTTTGTTTATTTTAGTTTAGGTTTTTTTAGTTTAGGGTTTAGTTTTATTTTTATTTATTTTACATTCTTTTAGGTTTAGGTTTTTATTTTTTTATATTTTATTTTATTTTATTTTGATTTAGTTTTATTTATTTAGTTTTTATTTTAGGTTTATTTATTTTTTAGTTTAGGTTTATATTTTTTATTATATTTTATTTTTAGGTTTAGGTTTAGGTTTTTTTTTATTTATTTATTTGGGTTTAGGTTTTAGGTTTTAGTTTTAGATTTTTTAGGTTTAGGGTTTTTAAGGTTTTGGGTTTATGGTTTAGGGTTTAGGTTTAGTGTTTAGAGTTTAGGGTTTAGATTTTTAGGTTTTGGGTTTAGTTTTAGGTTTAGGGTTAGGTTTAGGGTTTAGTTTAGGTTTGGGTTCTGATTTGGGGGTTTAGATTAGTTTTAGGGTTTGATTTAGCTTAATTTATTTATTTATTTTATTTATTTAACTAATTTTAAATTAAGTATACTGGTAGTTTTATGTTTATTTAGTATATTTAGTTTAGTTTTATTTATTTATTTTAGTTTATTTTAATTTTTATTTTTATTTAGGATTATTTTAATTTTAATTTTTTTAATTTATTTATTTTAGGTTTATTTATTTTGGTTTAGGTTTTTTTATTTTTGTTTAGGTTTATTTTTTTTTTTTTAGTTTAGTTTAGTTTAGTTTATTTTTTTAGTTTTATTAGTTTAAGTTTATTTTAATTTATTTAGTTTAATATTAGTTTAGGTTTAATTTATTTTTTTAGTTTTGGGTTTAAGTTTATTTATTTTAGTTTAGTTTATTTAGTTTAGGTAGGTTTATTTTATTTTATTTATGTTATGTTTTTTTCAGTTTAGGGTGTGGGTTTTTTTTCTTTATTTTTATGTTTTATTTATTGGTTTATTTTTTAGGTTTAGTTTTTTTAGTTTTTATTTTATTTTATTTTATTTTGTTTTATTTTATTTTATTTTTATTTTAGGTTTAGTTTTATTTTATTTAGGTTTTTTATATTTTTACTTCAGTTTAGGCTTTTATTTATTTTATTGTAGTTTAGTTTTTTTATTTAATTCTCTTTAGGTTTAGGTCTAGGTTTAGGTTTTAGTTTAAGTTTTTATTTATTTTATTTTGGTTTAGGTTTATTTATTTATTTTACTTTTAGGTTTTATTTAGTTTGGGTTTAGGTTTTTAGCTTTTTTGAGTTTAGGGTTAGCTTAGCATTTAGGGTGTAGGGTTTAGGGTTCAGGGTTTATGGTTTAGGGTTTAGGGTTTAGGTTTTAGGGTTTAGGGTTTAGGGTTTTTAAGATTTAGGGTTTGGGGTTTGGGGTTTAGATTTTATGTTTAGGTCTCAGGTTTAGTTTAGGGTTTTTAAGTTTTTTTTAATATATAACAAATTTAGATTCAACATTCCATTTTTTCAATTTCATCAACCAAATAACACACCAAGTTTTCTAAGACACAAGTGATGACATAGATAAAACATGATCATGCATACAGAAAATCCAAAGCCCTAGATAACTAGAACCATCTCTATTGTAAAAACATAGTTCCATAAGCAACAGATTGGATGGTTAGTTCTCAGTTTCTCTAGTTCCCATCAGAACCACCTCGGTCTCTTGAGTTGCAGGATCCACCATCATATCTTTGATCTCTCCCTTCGCCACCACCATGACTATAACCTCCGTCGCTCCTCCCGCCCCCATAACCACCACAACTCTGACCACCAGCTCCATATCCACCAACATCTCTAGATCCCCTACCACCACTGTGATAATTGTCGCCTTTGCCTTTGCCTCCACCGTCAGATCTAGACTGAGCATGGTTGACGGCAATGTTCCTACCGTTAAGGTTCTGCCATCCATAGGTTTAGGTTTAGGTTTAGGGTTATTAGGTTTTAAAAATTAGGTTTATTTTTTATTTATTTAGTTACTTTAGGTTAAGGTTTAGGGTTTGGCATTTAGGGTTTATGGTTTAGGGTTATGGTTTAAAGTTTAGGGTTTAGGGTTTAGGGTTTAAGTTTTAGGGTTTAGGATTTTAGGGTTTATGCTTTTAGGGTTTAAGGTTTAGTTTAAGGTTTAAGGTTTTTTAGGGTGTACGGTTTAGGTTTTAGGGTTGTAGCTTTAGGGTTTAGGGTTTAGAGTTTAGGGTTTATGATTTAGGGTTTAAGGTTTTTTTTATTAAATTAAGTAAATTGATAGGTTTAGATTTATTTAGCATTTTTAGTTTATTTTTTATTTATTTAGGGCTTAGGGTTGAGGGTTTAGGGTTTACGGCTTAGGGTTTAGATTTTAGGATTTAGGGTTTAAGGTTTAGGATTTTTAGGGTTTAGGGTTTAGGTTTTAAGTTTGGGTTCAGGTTTTATTTTAGGGTTTAGGGTTTTTGATTTTTTTTCTAACAGAAAACAAATTTAGATTCAATATTTCTTCTTTTTGATTTCATCAACCAAGTAACACCAAGTTTTCTAAGACACAGGTGACAACATAGTTAAAATATGAGCATGCATAGAGCAAATCCAATACCTTAGATAACTAGAACCATCTCTACTATAAAGACACAGTTCTATAAGTAGCAGATCCGATCAGACATTCTTCAATTCTCTAGTTCCAATCAACACCACCTCAGCCTCTCGAGTAGCGGATCTACCATCATATCCCCGATCTCTCCCTCCTCCACTACCACGGTTGTAACCTCCATCGCTCTTCCCTCTACCATAACCACCACTTCTCCGAGCACCACCTCCATATCCAAGACCCTCCCCACCATAATTTGTGATAATTGCCACCACTTCACCTCCACCACGGATCTAGACGCACGGTTGGGTGATGTTCCTGCTATCAAGGTTCAGTCCATTATTAGGATATTGGTTTTGGTTTAGGTTTATTAGGTTTTAGGGTTTATGTTTAATTTATAATTTATTTAGTTACTTTAGGTTTAGGTTTAGGGCTTGGGGTTTAGGGTTTATGGTATAGGATTAGGGTTTAGGGTTTAAGGTTTTATCTATTTTAGTTTAGTTTATTTTAGTTTAGGTTAAGGTTTATTTTATTTTGTTTATTTTAGGTTTAATTTTTTTAGTTTAGGGTTTAGGTTTTATTTTTTATTTTATTTTAGGTTTATTTATTTTAGTTTAGGTTTTAATTTTAGTTTATTATTTAGGTTTAAGTTTATTTTTAGTTTAGTTTTATTTTATTTTTTTTAGGTTTATTTTTTATTTTTATATTTAGGTTTAGGTTTTTATTTTATTTTTTTTGGGTTTAAGTTTTATGTTTTTATTTTATGTTTATTTTTAGGTTTTATTTTTTAATTTTGGTTTAGGTCTATTTTTAGTTTATTTTAGTTTATTTAGTTAAGGTTTAGGTTTAGGTTTAGATTATTTTAGGTTTAGGTTTAGGTTTATTTATTTTATTTTAGTATATTTTAGTTTATCTTTAAGTTTATTTTATTTCGCTTATTTTATTTTTATTTTAGCTTTAGGTTTTTTTAGTTTAGGGTTTAAGTTTTATATTTTTATTTATTTTTACGTTTATTTTTTAGGTTTAGGTTTTAATTTACTTATTTTATTTTATTTTTATTTTATGTTTAGTTTTTATTTCATTTAGGATTTTTATTCTTAGGTTTATTTTATTATTTAGTTTAATTTATGTTTTTATTTACTTTATTTTATTTTATTTTTAGGTTTAGGTTTTGGATTTAGTTTATGTTTTTATTCTATTTTATTTTATTATTTTATTTAGGTTTATGTTATTTATTTATTTTATTTTTAGGTTTCATTTAGTTTAGGTTTAGATTTTTAGGATTTTAGGTTTTTAGGGTTTATGGTTTAGGGTTTTAGGGTTTAGGGTTTAGGGTTAGGGTTTAGGGTTTAGGGTTTAGTGTTTAGGCTTTAGTGTTTAGGGTTTTTAAGGCTTTATGGTTTAGGGTTTAGGGTTTTTAGGGTTAGCAGGTTTAGGGTTAGCTTATGGTTTAGGGTTTAAGGTTTAGGGTTTAGGCTCAAGGGTTTAGAGTTTTTGTGGTTTAGGGTTTAGGTTTTAGGGTTATTTTAGAGTTTAGGATTTAGGGTTTTAGGGTTTAGGGTTTAGGGTTTAGGGTTTAGGGTTTAGGGTTAGGGTTCGGGTTTAAGGTTTAGGGTTTAGGGTTTAAGGGCTTTTAGGGTTTAGGGTTTATGGTTGTAGGTTTATGATTTAGGGTTTAGGGTTAGTTTTAGGGCTTAGGGCTTAATGTTTAGGGTATAGGATTTAGAGTTTATGGTTTAGGGCTTAGGGTTTTTTTTAAAAAATTATGTAAACTGATAGATTTTGGTTTATTTAGTATATTTAGTTTATTTTTTTCTTTACTTTAGTTAATTTTATTTTTATTTTTATTTAGGTTTATTTATTTTAGTTTAGGTTTTTATTTTAGCTTATTTTTTAGGTATCTGTGTAGTAGGTTTACACTTATTTTTTAGTTTTGTTTTATTTTTATTATAATTTTTTTTGGTTTAGGTTTTATTTTTTATTTTTTGGTTTAGGTTTAGGTTTTAATTTTATTTTTTTAAATTTAGGTTTTATTTTTTTAGTTTAGGTTTAGGTTTATTTTTAGTTTATTTTATTTTATTTAGTTTAATTTTGTTTAGTTTATTTTAGTTTAGGTTTAGGTTAATTTTATTTTGTTTATTTTAGGTTAATGTTTTTTTTTTAGTTTAGTGTTTAAGTTTTATTTATTTAGTTTTTTTTAAGTTTTATTTTTAGGTTCATTTTTTGGGTTTAGGTTTTCATTTAGTTATTAATTATTTTATTTTAGGTTTATTTTATTTTATTATTTTATTTATTTTATTTTATTTAGGTTTTCTATTTTTTTACTTTATTTTTTTTGTTTAGTTTAGGGTTTTATTTATTTTATTTTAGGTTAGTTTTTGTTTTTTGTTTTATTTTCTTTTTAGGTTTAGGTTTTGGTTTAGGTTTCGATTTAGGTTTTCTTTGCATTTTTCTTTTAGGTTTCATTTAGTTTAGGTTTAGGATTTTAGCATTTTGAGGGTTTTGGGTTTTGGGTTTTAGGGTTTATCTAGGTTTAGTGTTGTAGGTTTAGGGTTGTAGGTTTAGGTTTTAGAATTTATGGTTTAAGGTTAGTTTTAGGGTTTAGGGTTTTATTTATTTATTTAAATTAAGTAAACTAGTAGGTTTAGGTTTATTTAGTTTATTTTATAGTTTATTTTATTTTATTTTATTTTATTTATTTTAGGTTTATGTTTAGGTTTAGGTTTAAGTATAGGTTTAGGTTTTATTTATTTTAGTTTATTTATTTTAGTTTTGGTTTAGATTTATTTTATTTTTATTTTAGGTTTAGGTTTTTTTTTTAGTTCATGGTTTAGGTTCTATTTTTTATTTATTTTTTGGCTTTATTTTAAGGTTTATATTTTAGGTTTAGGTTTTTATTTAGTTTTTAATTTATTTTATTTTAAGTTTATTTTATTTTTTACTTTATGTTAAGTTTTTATTTTATTTAGCTTTTTTATTCTTAGGTTTATTTTATTTTTTTAGGTTAGTTTAGCTTTTTATGTATTTTATTTTAATTTGTTTTTATTAGTTTATTATATTTTATTTTAAGGTTTAGGTTTAGGTTTTAGTTTAGGTTTTATTTTATTTTAATATTTTATATTATTTTGGTTTAGGTTTTTTATTTATTTTATTTTTAGATTTCATTTAGTTTTATTTAGGTTTTTAGGTTTTTAGGGTTTTAGGTTTAGGGTTTAGGGTTTAGGGTTTAGGTTTTAGGCTTTGGACTTTAGGCTTTAGGTTTTAAGCTTTAGGGTTTAGTTTTTATGGTTAGTTTAGGGTTTAGAGTTTAGGGCTTAGGGTTTAGGTTTTAGGATTTAGGGTTTAGGGTTTTGGGTTATAGTTTAAGGTTTTAGGGTTTTAGCATTAAAGGTTTAGGGTTTTTTCTTTTGGGAAATGGAAATTTATTTAGGTTAAGGTCAGGATAAACTAGAATTTAAAGAGCTAAATTTAGTAAATTATCTAGACATAGAAAAGAGTAAAGGATACAAAGTGATTAACAAAAGTAAGCAAATGAAGGATGAGGGCCAATGTTAGGGAATTGAGAATTCATGATACTATGGAGCAAGAAGAGAAAAGAGAAAAGCACCCAAGATTGGGAGAAGAAGTTAGAGTAGTTTAGAGAAAATGATAAGTGAGAGCGTTGGTAATAATAAAGAAGTGGGATAGAGGAGGCTTTATGAGTTAGGGATGCAAATATGAGCATCCAAACTTAGGGTTACATCACAAAACTATGGGTGAAAGCATCACACCATCATAGCCAACATGTATTGCATTTGATGAAGATCTTTTGACCCAAAATACAGAGAATAGACAAAGTTGTATAGTGGAAAGTAGAGCAAAGTGGGTAGGATCTCATGCCAAATATATGTCATCATATTAGGCTCCATGGCATGGTAATCCCAACTCAAATGAAAGTTAGCCATCAATGGGTCATTATCGAAACCAGTTTAGGATAATAAAGATTTTGAAATTTAACCTCAAAGATAAGAGCAAGGAATTAACCCCATTCCAATTTGGGACATTAATAAATATACATTTTGGTAAATAGTCCAATTAGTTTATGGAAGTTTAGGGTTTAAGAAGGGTAGTTTCTTCAAATCTAGACAATCGATATAACACCACAAAAATAGTTTTTGATCAAACTCATTAATCCATTAACAATAGTAATAGGAGGTTTTATGAGATTAAATAATTAGAATGAGAGGTATAGTTTATGTTTAGCTTTATGAAGTAGGATTTTTAATCAAATTTAGGGTTTATGTTTAGGGTTTATGTTTGGTTTAGGTTTAGAGTTAGTTTTTATTTAGGTTTTATTTTAGGATTTAGGGTTTAGGGTTTAGGGTTTAGTTTAGGTTTAGTTTATTTTAGGGTTTATGATTTATTATTTTAGGTTTAGGGTTTAGGTTTAGTTTAGGGTTTAGGGTTTAGGTTTAGGGTTAGTTTAGGGTTTTGGTTTAGTTTAGGGTTTATTTATGGTTTTTTTTTAGGTTTTAGGTTTTAGGGTTTAGGTTTATTTAGTTTAGGTTTAGTTTAGGGTTTAGATTAGGATTTATTTAGTTTAGTTTAGTGTTTAATTAGTTATTTTAGGTTTAGGGTTTAAGATTTATGTTTTTAGGGTTTATTAGGTTTAGGTTTTAGGTTAGGGTTTTAGGGTTTAGTTTAGGGTTTAGGTTTAGTTTATTTAGGGTTTAATTTTAGTGTTTAGTTTAGGTTTGTATTTTTATTTTAGGTTTTATTTAGGGTTAGTTTTAGGGTTTAGGGTTTAAGGTTTAAGGTTTAGGATTTAAGGGGTTTCTTTTTGGGGTTTAAGGTTTTTGTAGGTTTATTTATTTTTTATTTCATTTATTTTATTTATTTTAGTTTAGGTTTTCTATTTTAGTTTATTTTTTAGGTTTAGGTTTAGGATTTATTTATTTTTTTTGTTAGTTTTATTTTTATTTTATTTTATAAATTTAGGTTTTATATTTTACTTTTACGTCTTGGTTTAGGTTTTTAAATTTATTTTTTTAGGTTTAGGTTTTAGGTTTTTATTTTAGGTTTATTTTAAGGTTTTTTTTATAGTTTAGCCTTAGGTTTATTTTTAGTTTATTTTATTTTATATAGCTTAGGGATTATGTTTTGTTTATTTTTGGTTTAGGTTTGGGTATTATTTATTTTAGTTTAGTTTATTTTAGTTTTGGTTTATGTTTATTTAATTTTATTTATTTTAGGTTTATGTTTTTTTTAAGTTTAGTATTTAGGTTGTATTTTTTATTAATATTTAGGTTTATTCTTTTGGCTTAGGTTTTTATTTAGTTTTTTATTTATTTTATTTTAGGTTTATTTTATTTTTATTTTACATTTAGTTTTTATTTTAATTAGGTTTTCTATTTTTTATTTATTTTATTTTTTAGTTTATTTTAGGGTTTTATTTATTTTATTTTAGTTTAGTTTTATTTTTTTATTTATTTTTAGGTTTAGGTTTAGGTTTTGGTTTTGGTTTTAATTTAGATTTTTATTTTATTTGTTTTTATTATTTTATTTTGGTTTATATTTTTTTATTTAATTTATTTTTAGGCTTTATTAAGTTTAGGTTTAGGTTTTTAGCATTTTAGGGTTTTGGGTTTAGGGTTTTTGGGTTTAGGGTTCATTTTAGGGTTTAAGGTTAGGGTTTTATGTTTTATTTAATATTATTATTTTTTTAAATTAAGTAAACTCATAGGGTTTAGGGTTTAGGGTTTTAGGGTTTAGTTTAGTTATGTTTTAGGTTTAGGGTTTGGGGTTTATAGTTTTAGGGTTTTAGGTTTAGGTTTAGGTTTGATTTAGGGTTTAGTTTTGGTTTAGGGTTTAGGTTTAGGGTTTAGAATTTAGGTTTAGGATTAGGTTAGGTTTATAGTTAGGTTAGTTTAGGGTTTAAGTTTAGATTTTAGGTTTAAGGTTTATAAGTTATTTTAGGGATTAGGGTTTAGGGTTTAAGATTAGGGTTTAGGTTTAGTTTAGGGTTTAGGTTTTTAGGGTTTAGGTTTTTTTAGTGTTTAGGTTTAGGTTTTATTTAGTTTAGGTTTTAGAGTTTAGGGTTTAGGGTTTAGGGTTAGTTTTAGGGTTTAGGGTATAAGGTTTAGGTTTAGGATTTAAGGTGTTTCTTTTTATAGTTTAGGGTTTTTTAGGTTTATTTTTCTTTAGTTTATTTCATTTATTTTATGTTTATTTATTTAGTTTAGGTTTTCTATTTTAGTTTATTTTTTAGGTTTAGGATTGTGTTTATTTTTTGTTAGTTTTATTTTTTTATTTTTTATTTTTAAGTTTGGTTTATTTTTTTATTTTAGGTTTTGGTTTAGGTTTTAATTATTTTAGGTTTAGGTTTTATTTTTTTATTTTAAGGTTTTTTTTAATGTTTAGGCTTAGGTTTATTTTTAGTTTGTTTATTTTATTTAGTTTAGGGTTTAGGTTTTGTTTATTTTTGGTTTAGGTTTGGGTATTATTTATTTTAGCTTAGTTTATTTTAGTTTAGGTTTATGTTTATTTTATTTTTTTAATTTTTAGGTTTACTTTTTTTGGTTTAGGTTTTTATTTAGTTATTATTTTATTTTATTTTAGGTTTATTTTATTTTTCTTTTACATTTGGTTTTTATTTTATTTATGTTTTCTATTTTTTATTTATTTTATTTTTTTCATTTATTTTAGGGTTATATTTATTTTAGTTTAGTTTAGTTTTCATTTTTTATTTTATTTTCTTTTTAGGTTTAGGTTTAGGTTTAGGTTTTAGTTTAGGTTTTTATTTTATTTGTTTTTATTATTTTATTTTGGTTTATGTTTTTTATTTATTTTATTTTTTTAGGCTTTATTTAGTTTAGGTTTAGGTTTTAGCATTTTAGGGTTTTAGGTTTAGGGTTTTTAGGTTTAGGGTTTAGGTTATATTTTTTTTATTTTTTTTAATAAACTTCAGAGTTTAGGGTTTTAGGGTTTAGGGTTTAGGGTATAGGGTTTAAGTTTAGGGTTTAGATTTATGGTTTTAGGGTTTAGGTTTTATTTAGTTTATTTAGGGTTTATTTTGTTTAGGGTTTAGGGTTTAGGGTTTAGGGTTTAGTATTTATGATTTAGGGTTTATGGTTTAGTGTTTAGGGTTTAGGGTTAATTTTTGGGTTTAGGGTTTAAAATTTTAGGGTTTATGGTTTATAGTAGGTTAGTTAGGATTAGTTTAGGTTTTATAGTTTTGTGTTTAGGGTTTAGGTTTAGATTAGGTTTAGTTTTATTTTAGGTTAGGTTTTATATGTTGTAGGTTTAGAGTTTAGGGTTTAGGGTTTAGGGTTAGTTTTAGGGTTTAGTGTATGGGATTTAGGGTTTAGGATTTAAGGGTTTCTTTTTAGGGTTTAGGGTTTTTCTAGGTTTATTTTTTACTTTTATTTAGTTTATTTTATTTATTTTATGTTTATTTATTTTAGTTTAGGTTTTCTATTTTAGTTTATTTTTAGTTTATTTTTTATTGTGTTGGTTTTGTTTGTTTATTTTTTATTTTATTTTTTATGTTTAGGTTTTATTTTTTATTTTAGGTTTTGGTTTAGGTTTTAATTTATTTTTTTCTAGGTTTAGGTTTTAGGTTTTTTATTTTAGGTTTATTTAGGTTATTTTATAGTTTAGGTTTAGTTTGTTTTATTTTATTTAGTTTAAGGTTTAGGTTTTGTTTAGTTTTGGTTTAGGATTAGGTATTATTTATTTTAGTTTAGTTTATTTTATTTTAGCTTTATGTTTACTTTATTTTGTTTATTTTAGTTTTATGTTTTTTTTTTAAGTTCAGGGTTTAAGTTGTATTTTTTTATTAATTTTCAGGTTTATTTTTTTGGTTTAGGTTTTTATTTAGTTATTATTTTATTTTATTTTAGGTTTATTTTATTTTTATTTTATATTTAGTTTTTATTTTATTTAGGTTTTCTATTTTTTATTTATTTTATTTTTTAGTTTATTTTAGGGTTTTATTTATTTTATTTTATTTTAGTTTTCATTTTTTTAATTTCTTTTTAGGTTTAGGTTTAGGTTTTGGTTTTGGTTTTAGTTCAGGTTTTTATTTTATTTATTTTTATTATTTTATTTTGGTTTATGTTTTTTTTATTTATTTTATTTTTAGGCTTTATTTAGTTTAGGTTTGGGTTTTTAGCATTTTAGGGTTTTGGGTTTAAGGTTTTTGGGTTTAGGGTTTAGTGTTTAGGGTTTAGGGTTCATTTTAGGGTTTAAGGTTAGGGGTTTTTTATTTTTTATTTATTAATTTTTTTAAATTAAGTAAACTCATATGGTTTAGGGTTTAGGGTTTTTGGTTCAGGATTTAAGGTTTATGGTTTAGGGAGTGTTTAAGGGTTTTCTTTTTAAATTAAGTAAACCAGTAGGTTTATGTTTATTTAGATTATTTTTTATCTATTTTATTTTATTTTATTTTATATTTTATATTTTTATCTAATTTAGTTTATTTATTTTAGGTTTTTTTAGGTTTTTTTAATTTTAGTTTATTTTTTGGGATTAGGTTTAGGTTTATGCTCAGTTTTTAGTTTAGTTTTATTTTTATTTTATTATTTAGGTTAAGGTTTTGTTTTTTATTTTTAGGTATATGTTTAAGTTTTTTTTTTTTTTTTAGGTTTAGGTTTTAGGTTTTTATTTTAGTTTTTTAGGTTTTTTTTTAGTTTAAGTTTAGGTTTACTTTTAGTTTATTTTATTTTATTTAGTTTAGGGTTTAGGTTTAGGTTTTATTTATTTTTGTTTAGTTTATTTTAATTTAAGTTTATGTTTATTTTATTTTGTTTATTTTAGTTTTAGTTTTTTTTTAGTTTAGGGTTTTGGTTTTATTTTTTATTTATTTTTAGGTTTATTTTAGTTTTAGGTTTTTATTTTATTAAGGTTTTTTTTTCTAATAGAGAACAAATTAAGATTCAATATTTCTACTTTTCGATTTCATCAACCAAGTAGCACATTAAGTTTTCTAAGACACAGGTGATGACATAGATAAAAATTGAGCATGCATAGAGCAAATCAAAAACCTTATATATCTAGGCTCTCTTTAAAGATACAATTCCATAAGTAGCATTGGATCGAGTTCTTCAATTTCTTAGTTCAATCATACCTCTCTCGGTAGCATGATCCACCATCATATCCCCGATCTCTCCTCCTCATAGTGGATTTTGTATCTCCGCTTCCCCCCAACCGCTTGCTCACCATACCTTATATTACCTCGGATCCCCCACCGCCACTCCGATAACTACCACCTCATGTTGGCTTAATGAGCCTCGTATTCAATCTGATCAATTTTAATGATAACAAACAAATGCTTGGATGTTCTAATGTATGTTTTATATGTTTTAGATATATTAATTGCTAATTACATATCCAATACGTCTCATAATATGTTTGAAGAAATTGCAAGAATAGAAGAATGAAAGATTGATTAAAATGGATAATGTGAAGCTCAAGATACAATATTTTAGCTTATATGCATTTATAACTATCTTAAAAATTCATATGAGTTCATTGACATGAATCAATTTGCTCAACATACAATATTTTAGCTTATATACATTTATAACATATTATTATTTTTATTTTAAATAATGATAATGAGGTTAATTCAATTATATGTTTCATACATAGCATTTGAATTGTCAAAATAATAAATGATAATAAATTATGACTATTAAGTGTAATTAGTTTATATATTTAATATAATTAAAAATTTATTTTAATTTTAAGGTTATATGGTAACTAACATATGTATGATTATATATAAATTATATCATAATATTTAAACGTCATATTTCAAAATTAACAAAAATATGTAGAATGTGGTATTTTAGCCAAAGTCATCTTATAATCAGAAATTTATATCTGATTTCATCTCCAACGGATTCCTTGGATTTTTTTTTCTTTAATTTGATAGGTTACATGACCCATGTTTGATTAAAATTGAATTTAATATGACTTTTCAAACATTTGATGATTTTAATAATGATTGCATTCTATATGCTTTGAATATACTAAGAGCCATATTTGATTATTTTTACTTGCCCATGTGAATAGCAAATTTTTTGTTTAAATTTAATATTTATTTAAAATAAATTATATTTTATTGAATATTAAATTATTATATGATAAATTGATGTTAGAATAATATATTTTTTGAAATAATTCAAAATGATCTTCTTGCTTATAAATAGCCCTCATTCTCTTCAAGAAAGTATTCCTCATTCAAATTCAAAATCCCTCCGAAATCTAAGAGAGAAATTTTTCTAGATTTTCCTTCCAAGTGTTCTCCAAAAATTGCAAGATCAAATCGTTGGTTTGGAAGCTTCAACATCTTCAACTAAGCAAGCTTTCTCAAATTACTTGAGTTCGTTTTCTTGATCTTAATTCTTTTTTTTAGTTGTTCATACTATTTTCACCATCTATTTATTCTTTCCAATTTATACTTTTTGGTGGATTAGTCTTTGAACATCAAAGTCTAAGTTTTTCACATCAAAGTTTCTTCAATTATTTTTTTGTGAAAAACTCTTGTGATAGTTTGTAGCATTTATTTCAACTTGTTGAAAATTTTATCTTCCTACAAATTTCTTTTGGTTTCTTGAAATATTTCTTCATTAGTCTTATTAGAAAGATCATTTATTCTTAAATCTATTTTAGAAGTTTATTTTAAGCATTTTAAATTAATTTATTGTGCTGAAATTATTTTCATACTTGTTAGATCTCCATTTTAATTAAAACTACCCATCATATACTAATTTTATTTAAGTATTTTGTGATTGCATTAATTGAAAGCATCTTTTTGTTAAAATAAAATAAATTATTCTTTGCTTGAAATTTATTTTGTGCAAAAGAATATTGTGAATTTATTTTGAAATCATTTTTATATTAGTCTACAAATTGTAATAACATAAACATCTTAGTAAGATGACTTTAAGATATTTATTTTATTATTCCTTATCAATATTAGGTGAGCATTTTATTTGCCAAATTTTAAAGTTGTAAAGTAATCATTTTTAAGTTGTGAGATCACTTTTTGAATTGTATAGTTTGGTATATTTGTGAGAGATATATTTTATCAAAATTTATTATTTTGTGTTTTTCTTATCATTCTATAAAATTTATATTAGGGTTGTACTCGCCCCTTTGTAGAAGAGTAGATATTATTGTAGCGGTTATACTCGCCCCATTATAGCAGAGTATTATTTGTAAGCTATTTTGAATTTAAGATTTAACTTTTAAAATTTTAATATATTTAATTCTTGGGTGCTATAGTGAATCATTGGTATGAGCCTAGCTATTTTATTGGCTTAACATCCAAGAGTAGATCTTTTCACTATGGCATAAGGTTTCTAATAGGTTCACTCCTAGAGGGACAATCCGCTCATAGACCTCCACTTTTAGATAGTGTACCATTTGATTATTGGAAAAATAGAATTAGTACATTTTTAAGAGGTCAAGATGCAGGCATGTGGTATATGTTGACACATCAATATCATACACCCATAGTAGAAGTAAATGGCATTAAAGTAGAAAAACTTTTGAGGAATGGATTGTAGTTGAAAGAGAACTTGATGAATTAAATTCTATGGCTTGTAATACTTTACATTGTGCTTTATTACCTAATGATCACATGAAAATTTCTATGTTAAGTACAACAAAAGAAATATGGGATAAACTCAATATAACTTATGAAGGAACTAGTGAAGTTAGAGATGGTCACATAAATAGACTTATTCATGAATATGAGTTATTTCATATGTCTCCTTCTTAATCTATTTCTGATATGTATACTAGATTCATGAAAATAATTAACACATTGCATTCTTTTTGAAAAATATTTAGGAATCAAGACTTAGTCTATGAGATTCTTAGATGTCTTCTGAAAGAATGGGAAGCTAAAGTAACAGCTATTACTGAAGCTAAAAATTTATCTACTTATCCACTTGATCAGCTTTTGGGTTCTTTGATAGCACATGAATAGGTTATTGCTCAAAGGGCTAAGATGGATAACTTAGCCAAAAGGGAGAAGGAGAAAGGAAAAGCCATTACATTACAAGTTGATGATAGTGATGAACATAACACCTTAAGCTCGGATGGTGATAGTGATGAGGTGGTCATTCTATCCAAAAGGCTTGGGCTAAGGAAGAAGAATCAAAGGTATAAAAAATCTAAAAAATATAAATTTCAAACTAAGAAATTTCTTTAGGTGAAGGGATCATTTGCACCATTGTAAAAAGCCTAGACACATAAGAGGTGATTGTCCAAAACTTGAATCAAAGAAGAGATTGATGTGGATAGAAGAAAAAATATGAAGGAGAAAAAGTACCGCAAGAAGAAGAAGAAGGCTTTATGGGCCAATCCAGATTCAAATGAATCAAGTACTTTCTCATTCGATGAAGAGGTCAACATATGTCTTATGGAAAATAGAGAATCTGACTTAGATTTTCAAGAGGTATGTAATGACATATCTTATGATGAATTATATAATGCTTTTAATAATTTGGTTATTTAATATAAAAGTTTAAAAAAATAAAAACCTTAGAAAAAGAACATAAAATTTAGATATGCATTTTTGTGATTTAAAAAAGTATGTGATAATTTAAAAAAAAAAATTTGTTCCTTGTATGTAAACTTGAAAGAGAGAATATCTTATTAAAAGCAAGATTAGAATTATGTTTGAAATCACAAGTTCATTATAATGCTTCATCAAGTAAAACATTTAATAAAAATTATTTTCATCATACACATCCCACTCATATATCTTATAATTATTGTGCTAAGCAATATGCAAACACTAATGTTTGGTGCAACTATTATGATAGAAAAGGGCATATTTCATTTGATTGCTATGCACATAAATTAGAAAACACTAAGCAATCATCTTATGTATCGGTACCAAAAGGTACAAGCACTACACAAACCACACATGCAAGATATCTTGCTTCGAATTTAGAATGTGGACCCAAGCATGTTTGGGTTCCAAAAGTTAACATGTGATTTTCTTTTGTAGGAATGCCTTCAAAGCAAAATTAAAGAAGGCATGTAGTACTTGGACAGTGGATGTTCAAGACATATGTTCAGAGATAAATATAAATTCATAACTTTAGAATCAAGTGATGGAGGATTTGTTACATTTGGAGATAATGCAAAAGTAAAGATCATTGGCATTGGTTATATTTGTAAGAATTCTATCACTTTAGATAAATTTTTCTAGTAGAGGGATTAAAACATAATTTATTTTTTGTTAGTCAATTATGTGATAAAGGTTTGAATGTAGTATTTCATGCAACATATTGTATTATAAAAAAATATTTAAAATGTTTTGTTAGTAGGACAAAGACATAAAAATATTTATGGAATTGATTTAGATAGGTTTCATTATGTGAATTTGAATTTAGTTTATTTTAAAAGCACTCATGATGATATATGGTTATGGCAAAGGAGATTATGTCATATTAAAATAAACACTCAATAAAATTGCTAAACTTGATTTAGTAGTTGGATTGCCTAAATTAAATTTTCATTCAAACTATGTTTGTGATGCATGTATTCATGGAAAGCATTCTAAAATCTCATTTACATGTAAAAATAATGTTTATACTTTTAGACCTCTAGAATTGTTGCACATGGATTTATCTGGTCCAATTAGCACCACTAGCTTAGGTGAAAAAAATTATGGTTTTGTGATTATTGAAGATTTCTCTAGATATACTTGGGTTTTGTTTGTAACTTGCAAGGATGATGCTTTTGTTGATTTAGGAAGTTTTCTAAATATATTCAAAGAGAACAAGGCCTTTTGATTAATAGGGTTCAAACTGATCATGGTGACAAATTTGAAAATAAATTATTTGAGGATTATTATGATGAACATGGGATTAGACATAATTTTTTTGCACCTAGAACTCCCCAACAAAATGTAGTAGTAGAGGGAAAAAGTAGAATATTAATTGAAGTAAGTAGATCTATGCTTGATGAGTATAAATTGTAAAAATGCTTTTTGGGCAGATGAAATAAATACTGCATGTTATGTGATGAATAGGATCTATTTTAGACCAATTTTGAAGAAGACACCCTATGAATTATTTTTTGGAAAGAACCCTAAGATTCACTTTCATGTATTTGGATGTAAATGTTTTATTTTGAATAATGGAAAGGAGCATTTAGGTAAGTTTGATTACAAATCAGATGATGACATTTTCTTAAGACACTCTCTTTCTAGTAGAGCTTATAGAGTTTTCAATAAAAGAAAAATAGTTTTATTTATTTATTTTATTTTTAGGTTATTTTTAGTTTAGGTTTAGATTTTTAGCTTTTTAGGGTTTAGGGTTTAGGGTTACTTTAGGGTTTAGGGTCTAAGGTTTAGGGTTTGGGGTTTAGGGTTTAGGGTTTAAGATTTAGGGTTTAGTGTTTAGGGTTTGGGGTTTAGGGTTTAGGATTTTGGGTTTAGGTTTTAGGGTTTGGGTTTAGGGTTTAGGGTTTAGGGTTTAGAGTTTATAGGGTTTAGGGCCTAGGGTTTTTTTTTTAATAAAGAACAAATTCAAATTCAACATTTATATTTTTCGATTTCCTCAACCAAGTAACCCACCAAGTTTTCTAAGAAAAAAGTGATGACATGGAACCAAAATGAGCATGCATATAGCAAAAAAACCCTAAATAATTAGAATCATCTCTAATGTAAAGACATAATTCCATAAGCAGTAGATCGGATTGGCCATTCTTTAGTTTCTCTAGTTCCCATCAAAACCACCCCCTCTCAGTAGAGATCCACCATCATATCCCGATCTCTCCTCGCCACCATGGTTGTAACCTCCATCTCTCTTCCGCCTCCATAACCCCACCACCTCCACTCCACTAGCACCTCCATCCCCCCACTTTCGATAACCCTTCACCTCCATTTAGATCACGGGTGGTTGATGGTGATGTTCTTGCCATTAAGGTTCTGCCCATTCTTAGGGTTTAGGTTTAGGTTTAGGTTTAGGTTTATTAGGTTTTAAGGTTTAGCTTTATTTTTTAATTTATTTTGTTACTTTAGCTTTAGGTTTAGGATTTGGGGTTTAGGGTTTAGGGTTTAGGGTTAGGGTTTATAGTTTAGGGTTTAAGTTGTAGGTTTAGGGTTTTATTTTATGTTTTAGGATTTAGGGTTTAGGATTCAGGGTTTATGGTTTTATTTTTAAATTAAGTAAACCGGTAAGTTTAGGTTTATTTAGTATATTAAGGTTTTTTTAAGTTAGTTTACCTTATTCTTTATTTATATATAGGTTTACTTTTTATTTCTATTCACTTTAGTTTATTTATTTTAGGTTTTTTATTTTAGAATATTTTTTAGGTTTAGGTTTATTTTTTAGTTGAGTTTTATTTTAATTTATTTTTTATGTTTATGTTTTATTTTTTATTTTTAGGTTTATGTTTTGATTTTCATTTTATTTTCTAAGGTTTAGGTTTTAGGTTTTTATTATAGGTCTACTATTAAGTTTTAATTGTTAGCTTAGGTTTAGGTTTATTTTTAGTTTATTTTATTTTATTTAGTTTTGGTTTAGGTTTAGGTTTTATTTATTTTAGTTTAGTTTATTTTAGTTTATGTTTAGGTTTATTTTATTTTGTTTATTTTATATTTATTTTAGTTTTAG
Organism: Cymbidium sinense; assembly: GCA_021442155.1. NCBI lineage: Eukaryota > Viridiplantae > Streptophyta > Magnoliopsida > Asparagales > Orchidaceae > Cymbidium > Cymbidium sinense. Next base: position 179,996,992 of record CM038214.1, on the reverse strand, counting down.
GGTTTTTTTAGTTTAGGGTTTAGATTTTATTTTTCATTTATTTTTAGGTTTATTTTATAAGTTTAGATTTTAATTTAGTTCTTTAATTTAGTTTATTTTCTAAGTTAGGTTAAGTTTATTTTATTTTTATTTTACTTTTATTTTTTATTTTATTTAGGTTTTTTATTCTAAAGTTTATTTTATTTTTTAGTTTGTTTAGGTTTTTATTCTATTTTATTTTATTTTTACATTTAGATTTTCCTTCATTTTAAGGTTTAGGTTTAGGTTTTTACTTTATTTCATTTTATTATTTTATTTAGGTTTAGGTTTTTTTAATTATCTTATTTTTATGTTTTATTTAGTTTAGGTTTAGGGTTTTATGTTTTTAAGGTTTAGGGTTGAGGTTTAGAGTTTTAGGATTTAGGGTTTTAGGGTTTAGGGTTTATGATTAGGGTTTAGGGTTTAGGGTTTAGCATTTAGGATTTAGTGGTTAAGCTTTAGAGTTTAGGGTTTTTAGATTTTAGGGTTTAACATTTAGGGTTAGCTTATGGTTTAGGGTTAGTTTAGGATTTAGGGTTTTAAGTTTAGAGTTTAGGCTTTAGGGTTTAGGGTTTAGTGTTTAGGGTTAGTTTATAGTTTAGGGTTCATGCTTTAGGATTTAGATTTAGGGTTTCGAGTTTAGGGTTATGGTTAGGGTTTAGGGTTTAGGGTTTAAGGCTTTCAGTTTAGGTTTTGGGTTAGTTTAGGGTTTAGGGTTTTAGGTTTAGGGTTTTAGGGTTAGGGTTTAGGGTTGTAGTTTTAGGGGTATGGTTAGTTTTAGAGTTTATGGTTTAGTTAGGGTTTAGGGTTAGTTTTAGAGTTTATGATTTAGGGTTTAGGGTTTAGGGTTTAGGATTTTAAGTTTAGGGTTTAGGGTTTATTGTTTAAGGTTGTTTTTTTAATTAAGTAAACTAGTATGTTTAGGTTTATTTAGTTTATTTTTTATTTATTTTAGTTTATTTTATTCTATATTTAATTTATGTTTATTTTTTATTTTATTTTGTTTAGTTTATTTATTTTAAGTTATTTATTTTAGTTTAGGCTTTTTATTTTAGTTTCTTTTTAGGTTTAAGTTTAAGTTTATTTTAGTTTTATTTTTATTTTACTTTTTAGGTTTAGGTCTTATTTTTTATTTTTAGGTTTAGGTGTAGTTTTTTATTTTATTTTTTATTTTTAGGTTTTAGGCTTTTATTTTAAGTTTATTTTTACGTATTATTTTTTAGTTTAGGTTTAGGTTTATGTTTAGTTTATTTTATTTTATTTAGTTTAGGGTTTAGGTTTTGGTTTAGGTTTACTTATTTTAGTTTAGTTTATTTTAGTTTATGTTTAGTTTTTTTTTTTTATTTTAGGTTTAGGTTTTTTTTAGTATGGGGTTTAGTTTTTATTTTTTCTATATTTTTAGGTGTTTTTAGCTTTATTTTTAAGGTTTAATTTTTTATTTAATTTTATTTTATTTTATTTTATTTTAGGTTTTTTTATTTTACATTTAGTTTTAATTTTATTTAGGTTTTTATTTTTAGGTTTATTTTCTTTGTTAGCTTAGTTTAGGTTTTTATTTAATTTATTTTTGTTTAGTTTTATTTTTTATTTTATTTTATTTCTAAATTTAGGTTTAGGTTTAGTTTTAGGTTTAGGTTTAGGCTTAGGTTTTTGTTTAAGTTTTTATTCTATTTTATATTATTTATTTAATTAAGGTTTAGGTTTTTTTTATTTTATTTTTACATTATATTTAATTTTGGTTTAGGTTTTTAGGTTTTTAGGTTTTAGGTTTTTAGGGTTTAAGATTTAGGGTTTAGAGTTTAGGGTTTAGTATTTAGGGTTTGTTTAAGGGTTAAGGATGATCAAATCAAATAAGATTATTTAAAGCAAACCAACGATTCTTTATTAATTAAGTTTTGGATTTGATTTGAAAAAGAGGAGAAGAGAAATCATCACTTACTATTTTAAACCCATTCCACATTAATTATTTGATTTAATTTAAGGAAATGTAATTAAGTTGATTTTTTATGTTAATTAAGTTGAACCCTTAATTAGATGAATTAATTACCTTACTATGTCACCTTAAAGTAATTAAAGTATGAGCCAACATGATATGCATGGAAAAAAAAAAACTTGTAATGATCCTATGAAATAAAAGGGGCCTAATGCAATTGGCTCATGATTAATAGTTAATTAGATTAAGGAACTTAATTAATTACTCTTACGGTTTCCCCAGACATGTGGACTAACCACAATTTCATTAAACTCTTTTTGGGTTATAAAACACATAAAGATCTACCCCATGATTTAATTTAATTACGATGTGATTATGATTTCAATTTGATTAAGTGATTTAATTTAGTTAAATCTTAATTAATTTCATTTTAAAAGTGTGAAATGAACTTAGGAAAGGGGCCCAACCCTATTCCTTAGTTCACTACGTTGAACAATGATTAATAAACTTAATTAACCAATTTGTTGTGTACATGGGATTAATTAATAATTATTAAGAGTAGTTAAGATTTAATTAGTCAATTATCCTAATTAAGTGAGCAATAAATCCCAATAAAATCATGGGAGGCATAGGTCATCCCATTAAATTAGCCCATAAATTTTTGGGATTAATTTCTCAAGTAATTAAGGAGTAATTAAGCTAATTAGTTTTGTAATTAAACCTTAATTACTATTTAAAATTAGTTAAGATAAATTTTAATTAATTCTCCTATGAAATACCATTAAAATTATTATTTATTTGCATTTTTTTATTTTACTATGATTATTTATGATTTTTAGAAGTTTTAGCCATTATAAATGATTAATTAAGCCTAATTAAAGCCTAATCCTATTGGTGCCACATGGCGTGCTAACGCGACACACTTTCTACGTAGCGCTCTGATGTGACACACTTTTCATGTAGTAGTGAGATTGGCTACTTAAAACTTACCCGACTAGGGGCCTACATGGCGACGGCGAATGCGCTTTCTCATCTTGCCATCCGATCTGAGATCAGATGGCTATGATTAATCCCACAGCCAAATAGGATTAAATCAGATCAATCTAGTGAATCTAATCATGGCCGTCCATTCCTATTGCATAGAATGGATGATGCGTGATCTAATGTCATGCAAGTAAGGGATAATGGAGTCAGTCCGACATTGCTCACTTTATCTGAGCTTACCCAAGCTAGGATCAACTCCAAAAGGATCCCACACCTTTATGAGATTGATCAAAGGGGATCCAATGGTCAAGATCACATGAGATTTAAGTTTTCTTCAAAAAGCTCCAACCCAATTTTGTCTAAGGATTAGTTTTGGAATCATACCTTACCGGACCTCAAGATCGGTGGCTAAAATGATTGAGGATGCTTCATCTGGTGGAGACGAATCCCTATTGAGTAATAATTGGATCAATTCCTTGACGTTCACTTGAAGTACATGAATCGATGATTTGGAGCAATACTTTGACTTAAGTCCCACCTCCGATGCTCGGGAAGCTTGGGAGATGATTTGTTCTAGCTCAACGAGGCCTAGGGAAGGTGCATGCAAAGTTAATTTGAGTTTAATGGAGAAATGGGAAAGTTAGGTCAAAAATGAAGTGTCCTATTTTTGGACAGACGAGAATGGCATTTTTTTGATCGAGGAATGAGCTTGGGAGCTTAGGGAATGGCAATAGCATCTTATCTTGGGTAGCTAGGGCTCTGAAGAATGATTTCTATGTGTGTTTGAGTGGAAATAAGGGGATGTATACCCCCTTCATCTTGATGAACAATGGGATTAGGTTTGGCTTCTAATGGTTGTTCGGCCATCTCTGGGAGTCATGGGTGGCAGGTAAGAGGTGAGTTTTCTCAGCTTGGTTGGTTGAAGGTGGAGGTCCCTCATGTTTATTTCAAATGCTCCAATGGGTTCATATTTGAACACCCCACCAGGTTAGGTTGGCGATGTCCTAGGTGCCTAGGTGGACCATTAGAAGAGTACCAATTGGCCAAGGAATGGAAATGACCGCTTACATTGGTGATTTGTCTCATGTGATGCCCTTGATCCAAGGGTAGAATGATCATTTAGCATTGGATTTTATTTGGACAGATTTGAAATGAGCCAAAAGTGGGTTAGCCCAAATTTCAAGTCAATTGGAGTTGATTTGGTTAGGTTTGGCTAAATTTGACTCATTTAGGTCAAATTAGGTTAGGTTGGGTCAAGTTGACTAATTGGTCAAATTCGGTCAAACCAAGAGTTTGGCCAAGTTCATATGATTATTCAAGATGTTTTGGTTTAATTGGTTTGGTTTGGTTTGACTTAGATTTGATTTTGGATCATTTGAATTCATTTGGGTCAAATGGGTTAAGTTGACAAATTTGATGAAATTAGCCAAATTGGCTTGGGTTGGGTGTTGGTTTGGGTTTAATTGACCAATTGAAGATGATTGTAGGCTTTGGTTTCAATTAATTTGGATTTGATTTTGATTTAGGCTAACTTTTAGGTCAACTTAGGCTAAGTAGGTTGATTGGGTTCAATTAGGTCCAATCATAGTTTTGGTCAAGTTCAACAATCATTTGGAATGAACTTGAGCCATTGGTTACAATCAATTTTGTCTATATTTTGATTTGACATAATTTATTCTTTCAGATCAATTTGGGTCAACTTGGGTCAGGAGGGTCAATTGGGTTTTATTTGACATAATTGAAGGTCAAGTCATATTCAAATATTAATTTTTATTTGGTATGAATCTTTGGTTTCAAGGGATTTGGCTTAGGTTACAATTTGGCTAGTTTGGGTTCATATGGGTTAAGAGATTGACTTGGTCAAATGACCAAGTTGACTTGGTTTGACCCAATTTGTGATAATTGATCAACCTAGGATGAACAACAATCATAATGGGAGGTTCTGATCGGCTTGATTCAATCCAATTTAGGTAGGATTAGAACTTGGCTCAAATAGGTTAAATTTGCCACTTTGGATGAAGTCAACCAATTTGGTTTAGTTAGCTTAATTTTTGGTTGATTTTGATTTAGTTGAGTTTATATATGGATTTGGGATTGATATATAAATTCAATTGCAAATGGCTTGGGTTCAAATGGGTTTTGGTTCATTTGAGCATTTCAAGTCAAAAGGGTTAAGTTTGGTTTGACTTGGGTTGATTTTTGTTTGGCTTGATGATTGCAGATTTCATTTATATTTGTGAATATGATTGAAGGTATAATTGATTCATGAGAAAATAAATTGAATTTGGATTTTGGAATGAAGGAATTTGGCTAAGTCCATGGAGTTGGGTCATGTGGTTTATGTTTGGATTTTTATTTGGTTTGGTTTAATTTTGATGATTTAAATGTATATTTCATTTAACTTTGTGAAGATGATTGAAAATATGATTGATTTGTGATAAAATTAATTAAGTTTGACATGATTTGGATTAAGATTTGGCTAAGTCCATGGGATAGGTCATATGGCTTAGGAAGGGTTTTGATTTAATTTGATTTAATTTGATTTAGTTTGATTTAGTTTTGATCATTTGAATGTATATTTGATTTATATTTAGGAAGATGATTGAAGATATAAATTGATTATGAGAAAATCAATTGATTTTGGATTGATTTGGATTAAGATTTGGCTAAGTCCATGGGATAGGTCATATGGCTTAGGAAGGGTTTTAAGTTTGGATTTTATCATGGGCTTCAATCATTTAGTTTTGGAATTTGGGTTTGGATTTGGATATTAATTTGATGTTTGAATTGAACTTGAGGTTTAGTTTTTGAAGGAGAACTTGGATTGAATTTGGGTTGTAGGGTAGGTGGATTATCCTAATCTTTGAGGCATAACCTAATCCTATCGTTAACCCATCAAAGTCTTTAGATTTAGGTTAAGTGTTTACCTATCTGTTAGAATTATCTTATGATTAGGGAATTCTTAGTGTCTAGAAGACTCCTAAGTCTAAGGTGGGAAGATTGAATCTGCGCTCTAAATGTGAGGTCAACAGGCCTTAGGCTCTATAGTGTTGCCCTTGGAGATAGATGATTGGAAGACCAAAGCCAAGCTTCACATTATAGACTTAGATACATCTTTCAATGCTTTGCTTAGGAGATAATGGATACATAAGAATAATATAGTTCCATCCTCTTTACATCAGTGTATGAAGTTTATGAGAGATGGGATCATCTACTATATCAGAGGAGATCTCAAGCCATTTACAATTCACATGGTCAGCATATATGAGGATGCAGCTTACTACTTCCCTCAAAATCAACAAGTCTTTTATCATGAACTTGGCCAAAGTTTAAAAAAAAGAAAAATAAATATAAAAAGAAAAAGAAAGGGTTTAGGGTTTAGGGTTAGTTTAGAGTTTAGAGTTTGATTTTAGGGTTTAAGGTTTAGGGTTTAGGGTTTAGGGTTAGGGTTAGGGTTTAGGGTTTAGGGTTTAGGGTTTAGGTTTAGGTTTGGGGTTTAGGAGTTTAGGTAAGTTTAGGTTTAGTTTAGGAGTTTAGGTTTAGAAGTGTTTGGGGTGGTTTGTTTAAGCTTTATGGTTTTAGGCTTCAGGGTTTAAGGTTAAGGTTTAGAGTTTAGGGTTTAGAGGATTTTAGGGTTTAGGGTTTAGGTTTTAGCATTTAGGGTTGTAGGTTTAGGGTTTAGGATTTAGGGTTTAATGTTTTTTATTTTTAATTAAGTAAACCGGTAGGTTTAGGTTTATTAAATTTATCTAGTTTATTTTTTATTTAGTTTAGTTATTTTACTTTCAATTTTTATTTAGGTTTACTTTTTAATTTTATTTAGTTTAGTTTATTTATTTTAGATTTATTTATTTTCATTTTATCTTTTTAGGTTTAAGTTTAGGTTTATTTTTTAGTTGAGTTTTATTTTAATTTTTTTTAGGTTTAGGTTTTAATTTCTATTTTTAGGTTTAGGTTTAGGTTTTTATTTCATTTTTTTAGGTTTAGGTTTTAGGTTTTTTTAAGGTTTATTTTAGGTTTTACTTTTTAGTCTAGGTTTAGGTATATTTTTTAGTTTAGGTTTAGGCTTATTTTTAGTTTATTTTATTATATTTATTTTAGGTTTAATTTCATGTTTAGTTTATTTTAGGTTTAGGTTTATGTTTTATTTCTTTTAGTTTAATTTATTTTAGTTTAGGTTTGGTTTATTTTAGGGTTTAGTTTTTTTAGTTTAGGATTTAGGTTTTATTATTTTTTTAGGTTTATTTTTTAGCTTTAGGTTTTTATTTAGTTTTTTTTTTTTTTATTTTATTTTTATTTTATTTTTATTTTATTTTATTTTATTTTATTTTATTTTTATTTTATTTTATTTACATTTAATTTTATTATTTAGGTTTTAATTCTTAGGTTTATTTTATTTTTAGTTTATTTTAGGTTTTACTTATTTTATTTTAGTTTATTTTTTACTTTTTATTTTATTTTATTTTTAGATTTAGGTTTTAGTTTAGGTTTTTATTTTATTTTATTTTATTATTTTCTTTATATTTTAGGTTTTTCATTTATTTTATTATATTATTTGATTTAGGTTTAAGTATTTTGTTTATTTTATTTTTAGTTTTTATGTAGTTTAGGTTTTTAGGTTTTTAGGGTTTAAGTTTAGGGTTTAGGGTTTAGGATTTTAGGGTTTAGGGTTTTGGGTTTTGGGTTTTGTGCTTTGGGTTTTAGGGATTAAAGTTTAGTATTTATTTTAGGGTTTAGGTTTTCCTATTAGGCTTTAGGGTTTAGTGTTTTTAAGGGTTTAAGTTTTAGGGTTAATTTAGAGTTTAGAGTTTACAGAGTTTGTTTTTAGGTGGTTAGTTTAGAGTTTAGTGGAAAGGGTTTGGAGGTTTAGGGATTTAGGCTTTAAGGTTATGAGAGAGGTTTAAGATTAGGGATGGTTTATGCTTTAGGGTTTAGGAGGGTTTAGCATTTAGGTTTAGCATTTTAGGGTTTAGGTTTAGGTTTAATGTAGTTTAGTTTAGTTTAGGGTTTTAAGGTTTAGGAGTTAGGTTTAGGTTAGTTTAGGGTGGGGTGGGTTTTGTGGTTTAGGGAGGGAGGGAGAGAGTTAGAGTGGGTCAGTGGTTGGTAAAGGGTCAGGGTTAGTTTAGTTTAGAGAGGTGGGTAGGGTGGTGGTAAGGTTTATTTAAGTTTAGGGATTAGGTTTAGGTTAGTTTAGAGTTTTATCATTTAGGGTTGGGTTGGTTTAGGTTTAGGTTTTTAGGTTTTAGGGTTTTTTAGTTTAAAGTTTAGGGTTTAGGGTTTAGGTTTTTTTAAAAAACATTAAGTAAACCAATAGGTTTATGTATATTTAATTTATTTTTTATATTTTTTATTTTTTATTTTATTTTTTTTATTTTATTTTTATTTAGTTTAGTTTATTTATTTGTGTTTAGGGTTTTCATTTTATTTTATTTTTTAGGTTTAGGTTTAGGTTTTTATTTTATTTTTTTTGTTTAGGTTTTAGGTTTTTATTTAAGGTTGATTTTTAGGTTTTATTTTTTAGTTTAGGTATAGGATTATTTTTAGTTTATTTTATTTTATTTAGTTTAGGGTTCAGGTTTAGTTTATTTTAGGTTTAGGTTTAGGTTTTATTTATTTTAGTTTAAGTTTAGGTTTATTTTATTTAGTTTAAGGCTTAGGTTTTATTTTTTTAATTTAATTTTATGTTATATTTTTAGGTTTATTTTTTAGGTTTAGGTTTCTATTTAGTCTTTATTTTATTTTATATTTGGTTTATTTTAATTTTATTTTTCGTTTGGGTTTTATTTTATTTTATTTTTTTAGATTTATTATATATTTTTAGTTTAATCTTGGTTTTTATTTATTTTCTTTTAGTTCTATTTTTATTTTTTATTTTATTTTATTTTTAGGTTTAAGTTTATGTTTAGATTTTAATTTAGGTTTCTATTTTATTTTATTTTATTTAGGTTTAGTTTTTTATTTATTTTATTTTTAGTTTTTATTTAGTTTAAGTTTAGGTTTCTAGGTTTTTTAGGATTTAGGGTTTAGTGTTTAGGGTTTTGGGTTTTGGGTTTACGATTTAGGGTTTAGGGTTGTAGGCTTTACGATTTAGGGTTTAGGATTTTATGGTTTAGGGTTTAGGGTTTAGGGTTTAAGGTTGTAGGTCTATGGTTTATGGTTTAGGGTTTAGGGTTAGTTTTAGTGTTTAGGGTTTAGGGTTATGGTGTTATTATTTTTTTTATTTTTTTTCTATTTAGGGTTTAGGATTTGCAATTTAGGGTTTAGGGTTGTAGGTTTAGGGTTTAGGGTTTAGGGTTTGATTGAAGGTTTAGCGTTTAGGGTTTATGGTTTAGGGTTTAGGTTGTAGTGTTTAGAGTTTAGTTTTTAGTGTTTTGGGTTTTGGATTTTTTTTAAAAAAATTAAGTAAACTGATAGGTTGTTTATTTTGTTTATTTTTTATTTATTTTCATTTATTTTATTTTTTATTTTTATTTAAGTTTATTTTTTAGTTTTATTTCATTTAGTTTATTTATTTAGGGTTTATTTATTTTTTCGTAAGTTTTTTATTAATGATAATAATACATATATATTAAATTAAGTCAACACATGAAAGCTTACATAGAAATCCATTTTATTTCACCTGATTTTGAAAATATGGATGCATGGATTCGAAAGACATACCAAATTTAACATGATTGGAAAGAGGAAAATCAAATATTAGAATGTGATTCATTCAACCAAACTAGTTCTTAAGGGCAATGAAATCAAATAAGATTATATAAAGTAAACCAAAGCTTACTAATTAATTAAGTTTTGGATTTGAATTAATTTAAAGAGGAAAAGAGAAATCATCTCTTATTGTTTTAATTCCATTCCAACATTAGTGATTTGATTTAATTTAAGGAAATGTAATTCAGTTGATTTTATGAGTTAATTAAGTTGAACCCTTAATTAGATGAATTAATTACCTTTACCTATGTCACCTTAAAGTAATTAACTAAATAATTATGAGCCAACATGATATGCATGGAAAATAAATTTGTAATAATCCAAAGAAATAAAAGGGGCCTAATACGCTGCTCATGTTTAATGGTTAATTACATTAAGGGACGTAATTAATTACTCTTATGGTTTTTCACACATATGGACTAACCATAATTTCATTAAACTTCATTAGGTTATTAAACACCTAAAGATCTACCCCATGATATAATTAATTAAGGTCTGATGTGATTATGATTTTAATTTGATTAAGTGATTTAATTAATTAGTTATATATTAATTAATTTCATTTTAAAAAGGGTGAAATGAACTTAGGAAAGGGTCCCAACCCTATTCCTTAGGTCACTTATTGTTGAACAATGATTAATAAACTTAATTAACCAATTTGTTACTACTCATGGGATTAATTAATCATTAACTTAGGAGAGTAGTTAAGGTTTAATTAGTCAATTTTCCTACTTAAGTGAGCAATAAATCCCAAGAAAATCAAGGGAGCAGAGGTCATCCCATTAAATTAACCAACAAATTTTGGGATTAATTGCTCAAGTAATTAAGGAGAAATTAAGCTAATAAATTTTATAATAAAACTTTAATTAAACCATAATTAATGTTCAAAATTAGTTAAGATCATTTTTAATTAATTATATTTTGAAATACATTTAAAATGAGTATTTATTTGTATTTTTTATTTCTCTGTGATTTTTTATGATTTTTAGAAGTTTCAGCCATTAAAATGATTAATTAAAGCATAATCTTGTTAAACATGTGGCCTTGCGACATGCTTTCCATTGGCTCAGGGATTAGCTACTTAAAACTTCGACTTATGGTGGCGGTGGATGTGCTTTCTCATCCACTTGATCTTAGATTGAATACGATTAATCCCACACCTTAATAGGATTAAGTCAAATCGATCTAGCAGATCTAATCATGATTGTCTAATCATGAGTCAACTCAAGCCTCCAACATCAAGGAAGGTTTGCAAGTTGCGGACTTCGGGGAAAGGGGAGCTTCGGTAGAAGCGGCGTAGCATTAGCATGTGCCAGCCTGGGATAGACCAGTAGCACCAACGAGTCGGTCTCAACCTATGCTACCACATCCTAGAGTTCTCCTAATTTAGCTAGCTCTTCTTCTTCTACTAGTAAAACTCTTGTATCGGCAGATAATGACACCAAATCCCTTACCCCTCTTACTTTACTTGACTTCTACTTTGTACCTCCTATCAAATCTAAGAAATTGAAGAATAAAGCTAGCTTGAATTACATCAGTGTCACTTCTACTGTGTTTTCTACTTTTATTCTTAATGTTAACTCTTCAAGTCAAAATAACTATAATAATTTTGATCTCCTTCTTTCTGATTCAGAGTTGGACTTTCTTACTCTGAATACTATGGGTTCGCCTCTTGAGATAGACTTTAAATCATCCAATTCTGAGGGTCCCATAGGAGAAGCTATAGGTGAGCCTGATGTGCAGGTAGAATCTTCCATCACCCTGCCATAAGAGATCATCAAAGTCAACCTCCGTAGTGGCAAGGTTCTACCTCCTAAGGCAGCACCTCAAGATAGAGGGAAAGAAGCATTGGTACAGAGGATCAAGAAGCCCCTCCACAAGATGCTCCACCCTTGGATATGCTTATGGAGGATCAGCCCAAGGTGGACTACAATGTCCTCTCTCATTTAAGAAAGTTGCTATCCAAGCTAAGAATATACGATGCCATTATTTTATTCAAAGAGATGATGGAATCGTTAATCAAGGCTCTCCTTGATCCTGAGATATGCTTAGCTCAGCTGACCACTATTGGTGAGGAGGCACATTATGCAAAGAATCTCAGAATCACTTTCACATATGAAGATTTTCTTCTGGGAACTTGGAGCACAACCGTCCCCTCTGCATCATAGTTGGCATGGGTAGATCTAGACTGGCCAAAGTTCTAGTTGATCTAGGTGCATCGGTGAACATTATGATACTAAAGACTCTTGCCTATTTGAGGATCAACATCTCCACACTCCGAAGACATTAGATGATGTTGAGAGGATTCAATGAATGAGGCGATAGGGCTTTAGGTTCCATAGTGTTACCCTTGGAGATAGATGACTGGAAGATTGAAGCCAAATTTTACATCATTGATTCCAATACTTCATTCACTGCTTTTCCCGATAGGCCTTGGATACATTTGAGCAACATAATTCCATCCTCTCTCCATCAGTGCATCAAGTTCAGAAAGGATGAAATTGAATGCCATGTCAATGGAGATGGAAAGCCATTTTCAGTTAGAGGTTAAATATTTATGAGGATGCGGCCTACTATCTTCCTCAAAACACCCTTCCTCGTAAACATGGACAAAACTCAAACACAAAAAAAAGAAAATAAAGAAAAAGAAAGAGAAAAAAGAAAAAGAAAAGAAAAATGAAAATCCAAGTGCACAAGAAAGGGGAATTGAAGAAGAAATAGAGCTGCATATCATAATCCACCCACAGTTCATTCCATCATATGGACATGTAGGTAGGATGAATCAACCTCCACCAGGAAAAGGCAGAAGTAGAAATAGAGGCAGTTCTAGAGGTGGAAGACCCCTGGTTGGCCATCAGTAATAAGGGTTATGTTCTAGTTCATAAGAGTACCCTATTATTCACATAGACTTGCAATCCAACTCAGAGGATGAGTCTAATATGATTAGTATACCAACCAACCCCTCTCAGCAGGTTCCATTGGAGGTGACTTTTGATCCAGACAGTGATGAAGACTAGGCCTCTAGATAAAGCAAAGTATTTGAATCAGGTTTATGTGAGACTATTAGGTAGCAGCTGGGAACCTTAGTTCTAACCTCACTTTTATCTCAAAAAGCTAAAGGTTTAGTAGTTAAGGAAGCCCCTAAGTCTTCCATGGATGTGAAGCCGAAGAGATTCTTTTTGGGATCATCATCCTCAAGTCCTGAAGTTGATGTAGAACTTGAGGAAGATTCATTTAAAAAAGTAATTGAATTATCGCTTGAATTTTACTTACCTTGTGTTCATAATCTTATATAGAAAGGTTTGGTTCCTCATACATAGTCCAGGCACAGGTCAGAGTATTTTGAGATGTTGTGGAACAATACAGGCAGGGAAGCATAATCAAGAGCAGGACTCAGATTTGGTACAATGGGTCCAGTCGATGATGACGATTACAATTTGGTTGTTACCAATCATTTTGAGTCAAATAGGTTATTTTCACACAACCCCAACTCTTATGAGAATGTGTGTTTAGAAATATCATATGATCCAGATGATCTTCAGATCAAGTATGCACCTCCAGAATTTGAAGAGGTGATTCATTCAACAATTGACAAGCTCAAAAAAATTAACCTCGTGACAGAAGAAAATCCATGCCCGACGTACATTAGTTTGTTGCTGAATGAAGAAGAAACCAATGAAGTAGTTATGTTATGGACTGAGTTTAAAGACTGCTTTGCATGGAGTTATGAAGAGATGCTCAGATTATCTTACGTAGCAGTCCCAATATATCAATAGATCCTAACGCTACCCCTATCAAACAAGTTCCTAAACACATGCTTGATAGAAAATAAATAACAGGTCATTTTTAAAGTCAAGAAATTAATCGATGATGGTTTCATCAGGGAAGAAAAATACCTACTTGTTGACGGTGTAGAGTTAAGAAGAAGAATGGCCAAATTTGCATTTACGTCGATTTGAGGAATTTAAACAAGGCGTGTCCTAAGGATGAGTTTCCTCTTCCTATTCTAAAATTAATGGTGGACATCGCCTCATCTCATGCAGTGTTTTCTTTTATGGATGGGTCATCAGGCTACAACCAAATCAAGATGTCTCTTGAAGATGAAAGAAACACCACTTTTTGAACCCTGATCAAAAACTTTTGTTATAAGGTCATTTCTTTTGGTCTTAAAATTGCTGGTGCCACATACTAATGGGCTATGACTCAAAGCTTCAATGAACTCATCCATCATCAGGTTGAGTGCTATGTTGATGATCTAGTAGTCAAGAGCAGAGAAAAGGAAGACCGCATCTTTGACTTGAGAGTAGTTTTCAAACAGTTAAGAAAATATAACCTCAGAATGAATCCATTCGAGTAGCAGAAATTCCATTGGGTTTGTTGTTGACACCAAGGAATAGAGATAAATCTAAAAAAAGCTATTTTAGAAATGCCGCATCCTAAAAGCTTAACACAACTCAGATCATTCCAATGATAATATGCAAATCTATGACGCTTTATCTCTAACTTATCAAGGAGATGCAAGCCATTTTTAGCACTTACCAAAAGGACACCAAGTTCAAGTGGGATGAACAAGTGTCAATATGCCTTTGAAGACATCAAACAATATTTGGTGAAGCTACTAGTTCTAGCAGGCCCTATCTTGGGCAGGCCACTCATCCTCTACATTGATGCATTGGATGACTCTCTCGGTGCTTTGTTGGCCCAAGCCAATGATGAAGTTCTCTCTACTACCTCAGCTATCATCTAATTCTTGCTAAAGTGAACTACCCACCTATTGAGAAACATTGCCTAGCTTTAATCTTTGCCTACCAAAAGCTACGACACTATATGCTTTCTCGTAAAGTGAACTTGATCTCCAGAACCAATCCACTACAGTACCTCATGACATAGCCAAAGCTATCTGGATGTTTGGCACGATGGTCCATGATCCTCTCGTAGTTCGACATCACATTCGTACCCCTCCGTGCGATAAAAGGACAAGCACTAGTGGATTTCTTAGCAGCACACCCACTTCATACTGATTCTCTACTTAGTGATGATTTCTTCGATGAACAAATCATGAACTTATGGGAGACTGACAACCACTGATGGGAGATGTGTTTTGATGGTTCAGCTTCATTTCATAAATGGGAAGCAACACGATCTTTTTTCCTAGGAAAGGCAGGGGTATAAATAGTTCTCCTAATCCCAAACTATGATGTGATGAGATTCTCATACTATCTTTCCAACCCCTACACCAATAATGAAGTTGAGTATGAGGCTTTGATTACTAGTCTAGAGTTAGCCATCACAATCAGTGTCAAGAGCATCAACATCTATGGAGATTATCAATTGGTCATCAACTAGATTGTTGCTTCTTACAAGGTTCTCAAACCCAAGCTTCGTCATTACCATGTGTATACCATGAGTATACCATGAAACTATTATTGGATTCCAGTCACCATCTACATGTTCCACGGAGAGAATAGTAGATGCTTTGGCCAAACTCACCAAGGAACTGGCATCTATGTAAAATGATTCCATTTCAATAAGGGTCCAAAATAGACAATTCATATCCCTTATTGATGTTGAACTCATCAAGAGACTTTCTCTTGAAGGGGAGGTTGTCGTTGTTAAAAAGGATGAGGAGTTGGATTGAAGGCAACCATTCATAGACTATTTGAACACTAGTAAGTTACCTCAAGAAAAGTCACAAGCCCATCAGGTGAAATAGAGAGCTCTCTCCTATGCTTTCGTTGATGGCACCCTGTACTGTCTGTCCTTTGACCAAATGTGGTTATGTTGTTTAGATAAACACAAAGCCCGAGGAATTATAATAGAGGTACATTCTTGGAGCACATCAATCCAGTCCGAAGATGAAGATGAAGATCAAGCGACATGGATACTATGGTCTTCGATGATTACAGACTGCATGGATGTAGCTAGGAGATGTCATCAGTGTCAGGTACATAGTGTGGTCCTCCACCAACCACCAACATTCTACACCCTACATTGGCATCATGGACATTCGAGTGTTGGGGTACCGACATTGTGGGTCTAATCAACCCTCCTTCTTAAAGGGTCACTGGTTCATTCTAGCTTCCACCGACTACTTTTCCAAGTAGGTGAAAGCCATCCCACTCAGAGAGGTCACAACTCAACATGTGCTTTTTTTGGAACCATATAGTATGATAGGTTTGGGTGCCTCATCGAATTATATCGATAATGCATTCAAAGTGCAAAGATCACACTTTGAGAAGACACGATATAGATTGGATATAATCTACTATCTACTACCCCAGAGCAAATGGCTTAGTGGAAGCATTCAATAAAACACTCATCCAGATATTGAAGAAGACTCTTCATGATAATAAATAATAGTGGCATGAGCAGTTGGTTGAAGCCTTGTGGACCTATTGCACCACATACCCAACTCTAACTCAGTCTACTCTATTTTCCTTAGTGTATGGGTCTGAATCCGTTCTACCTTTAGAAGTTCAACTCCCATCACTAAGGATAGCATTGGGTAGCAAGATCACTTCAGAGCAGAATGCAAAATTATAATTAGATGAGCTTGAAGGTTTGGAGAGAGAGTCTAGAATGCTCGAGTTGTACAAAATGATTCAAGCTCACAACAAGCTGGTTCAACTTAGTCTTTCCAAGTTGGAGAACTTGTGTTAATCCTAAGGAGACCTATTGTTGTTGTCGAAAGATGGGAGGAAAGTTTGAACCCACATAGGAAGGCCCCCATGCTATAGAGAAGGCCTACCAAGGAGGATCATATCAGCTCATCCATTGTAAAGGGGAACATCCGATGCTTCCAATTAATGGGCTCTACCTAAAAAAATATTACCCATGAAATAAACCATGTTTGAAAGTAATTATTAATAAAAAGAACAAAAATATGATTTCAGTTCATCAAAATCTTCTCTTCTTTCAAAGTATTATTTGCTTGTCTTGCGAATCCCTCGTGATGTGTTTAGGGTTGGTGTAAGAGTTCCCTAGTGGCATCGTATCCCTCTTTCACATCACAAACACAACCTCCCAGTGCTGTTAGAATAGGTGCGAGAGAACCCAAGAGGCATCCTATTTTGATTAGCACAACTAAGTTTAGTGTAAGAGAACCCGAGCGACATCCTTTCTTAGTGGGAATTCTTGGCTTCCATCCATGGCACAACTCCATTAAACTCCCTAGTGTGTTTAAGGTAGGTGTAAGAGTCCCCCAGAGGTATCCTATTCCTTTTAACACATGCTTAAAAACAAACATAAATCTTTTATCTCATGTTACTTTGATGTGGGAGCAAGCCCCCTATGGCACTCACTCATTAGCAGCTCAAGGTCGGATCAATATGCTACCTCGCTAGTATGTCACCCTAGTGGTCACTTGTTTGAGGATGTGAGTCCCCACACTTTCTACCTAACTTAATCATTGTAAATCAATGAGTGTCTTGTTAGTATGATAGACTCTACTGCGCAGCTAGTAAGCTACCTCATGTTGACTTTGCTTAAGAAGATGTGAGTCCCCGTACTTTCTTCTTGAACTAGCCATCATGCACTAACTAGGTTGAGTATATTTGATGTTTAGGATAAGTTCCCCAGAGGCTCCTTTCCTCTTGACTATGTTTGAGTTGATATAAGTCCTCTAGCGACATTCACTCAGTAGCCACCCTAGGTCGGATGGCACCTATCGAGCCGAAGACAGACTATCCCAACAATCAGTTCTGCTATAAGAGGATGTGAGTCCTCGAGCTTTCATCCTAGGCTGCTTATTGCAAACTAATGGGCACCTTAGGTTGATTGATGTTCGCTATGCTGACAGTGGTCACCCGGTGAGTACACCATTCTTGGCATATGTGAGTCCCACGCTTTCTCCTTGAGTTGGGAACCAAATACCTATTTGATATATGACTAGCCATGTCATTTTCTCTAGGGTTTTGGATTAAGCCTTTAGCCCCATCCCTGAGCATTCTATTTGGATCATTTGCAACCCCATTTAGACACTAGGTTACTTTGGATTGGAAAATCACTTTCCTAGTAGCCACCCTTATGGTTAGAGAATTTGTTCAATGAATGCGTAGGTTCTCCCTTAGTTTAGTAAATCTGAGATAGGGCTAGGCTGATATAAGCTCCTTCTCAGTTTGATCCCTCATAAACTAATAGGGTCTATGATAAAATAAACTAAGCAAACCAAACAAAATATCTGCTTGTGGATTAGGAATTCAAGCCCCCAAATGGCCCCTTTTCCAAGCAGACATCCTATCTTTAGGACAGTATCAATAGAACTCCCTATAGGAATTGTCTGTCTACCTAAGTTGAGATAAATCACCAGGTCAGTACTCACTCCATGATCACCCTTAGGTCAGGTTCAATCTATTTTTTTACTAGCAGGTTACCCCAACTGTCACTCTGCTTTGCAAGATGTAAGACTATGATGGATTTTTCTAGCATGATCGTAAATTGACAGGCAGCCATAGGTAGGGTTTGATTTGTTGCCCAAAGAAACTGATTACCCCAATGGTCTTTTGTAGTTGAAGATGTGAGTCCTCGAGCTTTATTCCCTTAGATTGATCATTGTAAACCGAAAGGCACTCCTTTGGTCAGATAGTTCTCCCATTAGCCGGGAAGCTACTCCCATTGGTTCAGTAAATCTAAGATAGGTCTAGGCTGATATGAGCTCCTTCTCAATGTAATCCATCACAAACTAATGGAATCCATTAAAATAAACTAAAAAAAATGAAATTAACCTTTGACTATCTTTGATCTGATTTAAGTCCCCTAGTGGCATTCACTCAATAGCCTAGGTCGGTTTGATGATGCCTAAAGCAATCACCCAGTGGTTTCTTATTTTGGAAGATGTGAGTCTCGACAATTTCTTCTTAAGACTTGACAATTGCACACCAAAAGGCACCCCTTCAGTCGGATAGTCCTACCTTATGGTTGGTAGACTACTCCCTTTGGATTGGTAAGTTTGAGTTAGGTTTAGGCCACCATGGCCCCTACTCGGTGCAGTCCATTGCAAATCGATGGGACCCATCAAAACAAATCTAAAAATTAAATTAAATGTTGACTATCATTGAGTTATTTAAGTCCTCGTGTTTCACTCAATATAGTCCTAGGTTGGGTTCAATGCCTTGCTAATAGATTACAAGATTAGTCCCTACTTTGGAGGATGTAAGTCTACTATACTTTCTTCCTAGTATAGTTGCTGCATACTGAAAGGCATCCCTTTAGTTGGCTAGTCCTACTATGTGTTTAGTATACTACCCCATTGGATTGGTAAATCTGAGTTAGGTCTAGGCCTTTTTGGCTCTTACTCAGTACAATCCATCTCAAACCAATAGGATCCATCTCAAAAATCCAAAATCTAAAAATCTAAAATAAAATTCAACAAAATAAATCCAAGGAAACAAAGAAACAAAATAATAAATCAATCTAAATCAAATCTTTTGCTTCTCCTCAGTGAGATGCAAGTCTTTCTAGTTCCTTAATGGATCTATAATTCCTCGATTTCACAACCCCTCCCTTGTGTGGATGAACTTGCTTCCCTGGAGAGTTCTTCTCTATCCCTGGAGCCTAAATAGCAAAAAACAAATTGAAATGAATTCAACCCTCTTCCCCAGAAAAATTTAATTAAATAAATCAAGTTTCTCTTCCCAGTGAGACTCATATCAAATCAAACCTTTCATCCTCTTGTTATTTGAACCTACTTCCCTAGTGGAAGGTTCACCTATCCCTTAGTGGACTCTTCCCTCTCTCTTATGTCTTGGACATAAGTAGAGCCACATTGCACTAAGCTTTGGATTCCTTCTACACCTTGGGTTAGGGGTAGATTGTTTCTATTAGTTCTTGTGATCATTTCGGTCAACACCAATATGTGCGGTATTACTTGTCAGTCACACCACATATATTGGGTGCCCTTTGGTCACCTCTTTTAGGATGAGCTCTTAACCCTCCCTCTTAGACATAGGACTTCTCTTAAACTAAGGGTTCCTTGGTCTTAAGACACATCTAGTGATTAGGTGGACACTCAACCTAGAGAGACTTAGAAGGGTTAGCCATAGGAAAAGGTCATGCCTTATGGGTGTTAGGAAACTTTGCCTACCCTATAACTTGAACCACATTCCTCACTTCCTTCCTTCAAGACAAACTTCAAATCAATCCTAATTGATTTTCTTAGACACCAAATCAATCATATTTGATTTTCTACAAACTAAAATCAATTCTACATGATTGAAATCCATGATTGAAATTCCAAACTCCAAATCTTGCCTAAGTCCTTTGATTTCTCTTGACTTAGATCAAATTCAAATCAATTCAAATTCATGAAATTTTCTCACAATTATATTCTCATTTATATTCACATATATAAATGAAATATAGATTCAAAATAATCAAACTAAATCCAAAATTCAAATCCAAAATTCCAAATCTTTCCTAAGTCCTTTAATCCTCTCTTAAGGATTTAGCCTAAGTCATGTTCAAATCACTTCAAATCCATGAAATTTTCTCATAACCCATTTATATTCTCATTTATATTCATATATAAAAATGTAATATAAATTCAAACAACCAAAACCAACTCCAAAAATCAAACTCAAATTCAATCAAAATCCAACCTAAGCCTTTCAAATCAAATTCTTGAGCTTAGCCAAATCAAATTCAAATTAGGTCAAACTCTTGATTTTTCTTCATGATTCAATCAATCTTTCAATCATGAATCCAAATATAAATACAAACTTCAATCACTTAACCAAAACTAAATTCAAAAATCAAGCCAAAATCCATTTCATGTTCACCCTTTGAACTTGAAATTGTCAAATGAATCAAAACCCATTGGACTTAAAATCACTTGCAAATGGATTTGTATTTCAATCATAAGTCCATATGTCAGTTCAATCAAACTCAAATCAAGCTTTGACAAAGTCATTTGACCCACTTAGGCTCACTTGACCTAAAGTACCCTTATGAGCCAAATTCTAATCCTAACCAAATTGGATTGAACAAAGCCCACCTAAGCCTCTCATCATGATCAGCAATCATCATGAGATGATCAATCACTCAAATTGGGTCAAATCAGGTCAAACCTAAGGGTTGACCAAGTCAACACTTAGCCAAAATATAACCTAACATAGCCAAAACCCGCCATAGGCCAACTTATTTGAAACTATTGATCAAAACTCATTCATGACCAATGTTTAAACTTGACCAAGTCAACATTTGAGCCTAACCTATCCCAATTGGCCACTTGTCCCAAGTTGATCCAACTTGACCTAAAAAGTCAAAATATGTCAAAACATTATCTAAGCCAAACTAATTGAAACCAATGGGTCAATTTCATTCCAAAATGATTGTTGAGCTTGACCAAAGCCTCAATTGGCCAACTACTAGCCTAACTTTGTCCTTGAACCAAAAGTCAAATTGAGCCAAATTCAAACTTAACAAAATTGATTGGAAAAAGATACCAATCCATCTCATATGACCAAAAGAAACATGAACTTACCCATGAACTAGCTCAAATAGGTTAAATGGGTCAAATTTGTCAACTTGACCCATTTGACCTAAATGAAATCATATGAACCAAATTCAAACCTAAACCAAATTGAATCAAATCAAAGCCAAAACATTTTTAAATGGTCATATGAACTTGACCCAACCCTTGGGTTGACCCAATTTGACCATTTGGTCAACTTGACCCAAGTTGACCATTTTGACCTAAATGGGTCAACATGAGCCAACCCACATCAAACCAACTCAAATCCAATGAAACTTTTCCAAACCTATTTTCTCATCATACCAAACATACCCAAACTGAGGAGAGTGGTCAAATCCACTACATACCAAATCAAATGACTATTTTACTACTAGGCCACAGGATAAATTTTGTCTAATTTCACTTGGAATTTGGTCAAATCCACTACATACACACTTGGCACTCTCTTAGTGGATCAAGTGAACACTAGGGAGAGTGGTGCACCCAACCCAATGGGTTTGGGTCAGCCCAACTTATCCCAATGGCTAAACTGACCACAAATGGCCTCTTATTCTTTTTGTGTTAGCTTTATAAATTGATTGATGATTTGTTTAGCTTGTGCATTAAGATGGCATCGTTTTCCTAGTTTCTTCCTTTTTTTGATGTATGGCCTGGATGTGGATTAGGCACTTAGGAAAAATAAATCTTCTACCAAATTTAATAATTCAAAATTAAAATAAAGAACTCATAACCTCACCTAAAGCTTAGGTTAAAATCAAGATAAAAGAATTAGCAACCCCTTAGCTGGATGAGTATTTCTTTTATAACATCATGCACAAATGCATATTATTTTCACTCTTGATTGGAGGGCTTCCACCTTTGCCAGAGAAACTTGGCTTGACCTTTGAGAGCCATGGTGGAAACACACATCCTCCCTTCTAGCCAATTTTGGCCAATAATCTTATTTCTCATGCATTAGGCATATGAATCCTATAAGCCTGAGTCAAATGATTGTCCAAAAAAGAAACTAAATTGTAATATGATTTGCATTAGATTTAGGTCATTTGAAGTATGCCCTTACATGATCAAGTCTCTTTAAGCAGTGAATTTAACTACTTAATCTCTCTTTAAATAAATAACAACCTAGCTATCTTGCATAAAGCATATGACTTGCCAACATGAATTTAAAATTGTAGGAGGAGTTAGTTGGTGGCCACCCCAGCGGTGTAAGTCTCAGTGGTTTGTCCTCTCTTGTGAGGCAAACCAAAACCCATTGTCACCTTAGATTTAGGTTATGCTTTTGGTCCTCACCAAAGCTCCATAGATTTAGGTTAAGGTTGCTTCTCCCTTCTATGGGCCATAAGAATAAATCCTCACCTCTTAGGCATTTCCATAATCTTGTGTTGTGGAATCATAAGCCCTAAACTTCAAATAAAAACTCAACTTAAATGAATAATTCAATTTCTAAAATATAAAGCCCAACCATAGGATAGTTTGAGATGCTCACTAGGTTTCTTAGCATCGTGAACATCTCCTTATTATCTTTCATTAGATTTGATAATAACTCTATCCCTTTGATCAATCCCATATGATCTTCCAAAATAAACTAATCGATTGATAGCCCTCTATTGAAATTTTTGGAGACAACGATCATTTACCTTAATCGATAGTATTCCTAAGGGATCTTATTCCTTATGATGTAATTAACTATGGGGGCTTGCCCCTATAGGGAACATAATGAACCCAATTTAAAATAAACCTTACTTTACATTTCCATGTAAAGTAGAGGAAGAATCTTTGGTACACATGCAGACCCATTATTCTTAGGAGTCCTTGTTGAGGTGATTAGGTCCATTGTAGGGTGGTGACTTTTTTCTTTAGAGATAGTACACCTCTCCTCAATGTCATACCCAATTACCCTCAATATGAACATCTGCAGATCTACATGGTGTAAAAATGCATAAAAAGAAAAAACTACATTCCTATCTTCATTTTATTTCGCATAGAGTGAAGATGGAAGTATATTTGTTCTTTAGAAATTAAAAATTTCTCCATAGGGATGGATCAAAATGGCATTTTCTAATCAAGGAACGAGCTTGGGAGCATAGGGAATGGCTCTAGCCACTTGTCTTAGGTACCTAGGGCTTTGAGGAATGATTTTTGTGTGTGTTTTAATGGAAATGAGGTGTATACCCCCTTCATCTTGATCGGATGATGGATTGGGTTTGGCTTCAGTGGTCGTTTGACCATCTCAAGTCATGTGGCGGAGGTGAGGCTGGTTGGTTGAAGTCAGGTGGCTACTAAGGAGGAATCATGGGTGTCCTATGAGTTTCAAATGCTCCAATGGGAGGGTGAAGTGATTCACCTCACATGGGTCATGGCCAACCCAACCACCCTCTTGGGTTAGGATGGGTAGTGTTCTAGGTGCCTAGGTGGACTACTAGGAGAGTACCAAGTGGCCAAGGAATGAAAATAACCACTTACATGGGTGATTTGTCTTATGTGATGCTCTTGACCCAAGGGTTGAATGATCATTTGGCATTGGATTTGATTTGGCCAGATTTGAAATGAGCAAAAAGTGGGTTATCCCAAATTTCAAGTAAGTTGGAGTTGATTTGGTTAGGTTTGGCTCAATTTGACTCATCTAGGTCAAATTGGGTTAGGTTGTCAAGTTGATCCAAATTAGTCAAACCAAGGGTTGGGTAAAGTTCATATGAACATTTGGGATGTTTTGGTTTGATTAGTTTGGTTTATTTTGGCTTAGATTTTATTTTGGCTCATTTGAATTCATTTGGGTCCGATGGGTTAACTTGACCAATTTGACCAAATTGGCCAAATTGGCTTGGGTTGGGTGTTGGTTTAGGTTTAGTTGACCAATTGAAGATGATTGTAGGATTTGGTTTCAATTACTTAGGATTTGATTTTGATTTAGGCCAACTTGAACCTTTAGGTCAATTTGGGCTAAGTAGGTCAACTTGTTCAATTGGGTCCAATCATGGCTTTGGTCAAGTTCAACAACCAATTAGAATGAACTTTTGATTGATTGCAAATTTGGTTTATATTTTGATTTTATCCAATTTGGTCTTTTAGGTCAAATTAGGTCAACTTGGGTCAAGAGGGCCAATTGGGTTTGGTTTGACTCAATTGAAGGTCAAGTCATATTCAAATATTGATTTTGATTTGGTAAGAATCATTGATTTCAAGGGATTTGGCTTAGGATGCAATTTGGCTAGTTTGGGTTCATATGGGTTAAGGGTTAACTTGGTCAAATGACCAAGTTGACTTGGTTTGACCTAATTTGTGACAATTGATCAACCTAGGGTGATCAACAATCATGATGGGAGGTTTTGACAGGCTTAGTTCAATCCAATTTAGGTAGGATTAGAACTTAGCTCATCTAAGTCAAATTGGCCACTTTCAGTCAAGTGGACTAATTTGATTTAGTTGGCTTGATTTTGGGTTAAGTTTGATTTAGTTCAATTTATATATGGATTTGGGATTTATATATAAATTCAATTGCAATTGCCTTGGGTTCAAGTGGGTTTTGCTTCATTTGAACATTTCAAGTCAAAAAGGGTTAAGTTGGCTTGACTTGGGTTGATTTTGGTTTGGCTTGATGATTGTAGATTTTATTTATATTTGTGAATATGATTGATGATTGATTCATGAGAAAATCAATTGAATTTGGGTTTTGGAATGAAGGAATTTGGCTAAGTCCATGGAGTTGGGTCATGTGGCTTAAGTTTTTGTTTTGATTTTGTTTGATTTAATTTTTATGATTTAAATGTATATTTCATTTAAATTTGTAAATATGATTGAAAATATGATTGATTTATGAGAAAATCAATTGAGTTTGACTTACTTTGGATTAAGATTTGGCTAAGTCCATGGGATAGGTCATATGGCTTAGGAAGGGTTTTGATTTAATTTGATTTAGTTTGATTTCATTTTGATCATTTGAATGCATTTGATTTATATTTAGGAAGAATAATGAACAAATAAATAATTATGAAAATCAATTGATTTTGGATTGATTTGGATTAAGATTTGGTTAAGTCCATGGGATAGGTCATATGGCTTAGGAAGGGTTTCAAGATTGGATTTGATGATGGGCTTCAATCATTTGGTTCTAGAATTTGGGTTTGGATTTGGATTTGAATTTAATGTTTGAATTGAACTTAAGTTTTGGTTTGAGAAGGTGAACATGGATTGGATTTGGTTTGTAGGGTAGGTGGATTATCCTAATCCCCAAGGCATAACCTAATCCTATGGTTAACCCTTTTAAGTCTTTAGGCTTAGGTTAAGTGTTTACCTAATTGTTATAAGTGTCTTATGACTAGGGAAGTCTTAGTGTCTAGAAGACTCCTAAGTCTAAGATTGGAAGATTGAATCTGCACTCCAAAAGTGAGGTCAACTGGCCTTAGGCTCCATAGTGTTGCCCTTGGAGATAGATGATTAGAAGACTGAAGCCAAGTTTCACATTATAGACTCGGATACATCTTTCAATGCTTTGCTTGGGATACCATAGATGCATGAGAGCAACATAGTTCCATCCTCTCTACATCAGTGTATAAAGTTTGTGAGAGGTGGGATCGCTCTCTGCTAAAGAAGATCTCAAGCCATTTAGTTCAGAGGTCGATATATGAGGATGGATGACTTACTACCTTCCACAAAATCAACAAGTCTATTCTCGTGAACTTGGCTAAAGTTTTAAAAAAATAAAAAGAAATTGAAAAAAGAAAGAGAAAAAGAAAAAAAAAGAAAAGAAAATTTTAAAAGAAAATAAAAGGGAGGGAAAATAAACTTGGAGTATGAAGTGGAACATGACATTAGATTCCACCCATAGTTCGTTGCTCCATTCGAACATATGGGTAGGATGACCTGACCTCCATCAGGCAGAGGAAGAGGCCAGTCAGATGCAGTCCTAGTGATGGAAAACTTCCTTATTGGCCACCCAATAGAAGATATGTCCCAGCTATCCATATATACTTAGAATCTAGTTCATAGGATGAGTCTTATATGTTAGCACACCAACTAACTCTTGTCAGTAGTTGATCTCGTTGGAGGTGACACTTGAGCTAGATAGTGATGAAGATCAGGCTTCAAAGTAAAGCATAAGTATATCCAAGTCTATATGTGAAACAGTTAGGCATCAATTGGGAACCTTATCTCTAACCCAACTTTCCTCTCAAAAACTTGATGGTTTGGTAGTTAAGGAAATCCCTAAGTCATCCACAAGTGTGAAAACTCAGAGCTTCTTTCTAGGAGCATCATCCTCAATTCAAGAAGTTGATGTAGAACTTGAGGATAATTCATATAAAAATTTAATAGAATTACCTTTCAATTGGTACTTGCCTTATGTTCATAGTTTAACAAAGAAAGGGTTAATCCCACATACTTGGTCAAAGCACATGTTAGACTACTTTAAAAGAATATGGAAGAACAAATACAATGATGATGATTACTGCTTAGTCATCACCAATCATTTGGAATCTGATTGGCTCTTTTCAAATAACATTAACTCATATGAGGAGTTGTGCTTAGAAACTTCAGATGATCCAGATGATTTAGAAGTCAAAATGCACCACCAGAGTTTGAAGAAGAGATCAAGTCAACCATCGATGAGCTCAAGAATATCAACTTAGGAACATTAGTACTTTGTTGAATGAAATTGAAACCAATGATGAGTTAGGCTATTGATTAAGTTTAAGGACTACCTTACATGGAGTTATGAAGAGATGCCTGGATTGGCTCCTGGCATAGCTATCCATAAACTACCAATAGAGCCTACTGCTTACCCTATCAAGGAAGCTCTTAGACGCATACGATTAGAGAGAGAACAATAGGTATTTTTTGAAGTCAAAAAATTGATCAATGCTGGCTTCATCCGAGAAGAAAAATGTCTTACCTGGTTAGCCAACATCATCCCAGTTAAGAAAACTAATGGTAAATTCACATATGTATCTATTTTAGGGATTTAAATAAGGCATGTCTAAAAGATGAATTTCCACTACCAATCCCGGAGCTGATGGTGGATGTTGCCTCATCTCATGCAGTCTTCTATTTCATGGATGGCTCATCTAAATATAACCAAATAAAGATGGCTCCTGAAGATGAAAGAAACACTACTTTTAGAACCCTGATCAAAATTTATTGCTATAAAGTCATTCCTTTCAGCCTTAAAAATGTCGTGCTACATACCAGCGGGCTATGACTCGAATCTTTGATGAACTCATTCATCATCAAGTCGAGTGCTATGTTGATGATCTTGTGGTCAATAGTATAGAAAAGGAAGAACATCTCTTTGAATTGAAGTAGTTTTCGAATAACTAAGATAATTTAATCTCATAATGAACTGCCTAAAGTGTGCATTCAGAGTAACTTCAAGAAAATTCCTTGGGTTTGGTGTTCGACACCAAGGAATTGAAATAGATCTATAGAAGATCAAGGTAGTATTAGAAATGCCACCTCCTAAAAGTTTAACTGAACTCAGATCAATCCAATGGCAGTTGGTGTATCTAAGATGCTTTATATCCAACCTATCGGGAAGATGTCAGCCATTCTCAGCACTTGTCAAAAATAATGCCAAGTTCAAGTGGGATGATAAGTGTGAACATTCCTTAGAAGACATCAAGCATTACGATGATGCGGCTCTAGCGACCCTATCCTAGGCAAATACTCATACTTTACACATTAGATGACTCCCTTGGTGCTTTCTTGGCCTAAGCCAATGATGAAGGGAAGGAAAATGCACTCTACTACCTTTGTCATCTAATCCCTACTAAGGCTAATTATCCATCCATTGAGAAGCATTATTTAGATTTAATCTTTGCATCCCAAAAGCTACACCACTACATGCTTCCTCATAAGGTGAACTTAA
This sequence comes from Cymbidium sinense, assembly GCA_021442155.1. Lineage (NCBI taxonomy): Eukaryota > Viridiplantae > Streptophyta > Magnoliopsida > Asparagales > Orchidaceae > Cymbidium > Cymbidium sinense. Next base: position 179,969,020 of record CM038214.1, on the reverse strand, counting down.
TCTCTAGGATCAATCCACTACATTATCTCATGACACGGTCAACACTATCTAAATGGTTGGCAAGCCATGACCCTCTCACAATTTGATATTACCTTTGTACCCCTCCATGTAGTAAAAGGACAAGCGCTAGCAGATTTCTTAGCAGCACACCCACTTCCTGCTAACTCACTTCTTAGTGATGATCTCCCCAATGAACAAATTATGAACTTAGGTGATACTAGCATTCACCTAATGGGAGATGTACTTTGATGGTGCAGCTTCCTCTCAAAGAGGAGAAGAACCATAATCTACTATTCCAAGAAAAGTAGGGGTAAGAATAGTTCTCTTCATTCTGGATTGTGATGTGATGAGATTCTCATATCATCTGTCTAATCCTTGCACCAACAATGAAGCTGAATATGAGGCTCTAATTATCGATCTAGAGTTAGCCATTACTCTAAGAATCTAGAACATCAACATCTTTGGGGATTCTCAACTAGTTATCAACTAAATTACTAGGTCTTCTAAGGTTATAAAGCCTAAGTTCATCACTACCACAAGTACACCATGGAGTTGTTGGCCCAAATCCTAGAGGTTACCATTTATAAGATTCCTCAAGGAGAGAATGTTGTAGTGTATGCTTTAGCCAAGCTTGCAAAGGAGTTGACATGTCTGGAAGATGAGTCCATATCAATAAAGATCCAAAATAGATAAGTCTTATCCCTTATTGTATTGAACTCATCAAAAAGTACTCTCTTGAAGGGGTGGTTTCCATTGCCAAGAAGGACGAGAAGTTAGATTAGAGGCAACCATTCATGGATTACCTGAATAAATGCAAACTACCTCAAGAGAAGTCTCAAGCCCTTTAGATGAAGTAGAGAGCAATTTCCTACACTCTTTTGGATGGTGTCTTATACTGGCGGTCTTTCGATCATATGTGGTTATGTTATTTAGACAAGCATGAAGCCCATTAGATTGTGACCAAGGTACACTCAGGATTATGTGAGCCAACCAATCCGGTCCGAAGATGAAAGCCTAGATCAAGAGATTAGGATAGCACTAGCTGTCGATGATCAAAGATTGCATGGATACAGCTAGGCGATGCTACTAATGTCAAATACACGGGTGGTCTTACACCTACCACCTAACATTCTACATCCTACATTGCCCTCATGGCAATTTGAGTGTTGGGGTACCGACATAGTGGGTCCTATTGATCCTCCTTCTTCCAAGGGTCATCGATTCATCTTAGCTACTACTGACTACTTTTCCAAATGGGCAAGGTGATTCTTCAGAGGTCATAGCTTCGGCATGTGCTAGAAACCATATCGTATATAGGTTTAGTGTCTCAAATTATATCGATAATGGCACTACATTCAAGAGCACGACATCAACAACTTTGCTCAGACACAACATAGATTGGATATATTACCATCAACTATCAGGGGCAAAAAAAGCGCTTAGAAGCCTTCAACAAAACTCTCATCTAAATACTAAAGAAGACACTCGACAACAACATGCGACACTGGCATGAGATATTCTTTAGTTCTAGCCACGATCCTTTTATGGTTCATAGGAATACCATGATATTTAGCATAATTTCTATCCATCCAGATGAACCTAATAAGGGTAATAGCAATTAAAACTTTGATATGTCCTTTCACTGTATTTTTGAAATAGACTTCAAGAAGTTGATATAAAGAAATAAACCCTTAAAATAGTTGGTATTAAATAAATCATCCAAAAAACCATAATTTAGAAGCACAATAGCACCATTGATAAAGACATGATTTACATTTTCAATATGAAAGCAACAATATCACTTTCAAGGTAAGTAAAACCCTTTAGTCAGCAAAGAGTCAACAAGATAATGTTATTCAAAATCCTCCAAGCTAAAATTCAATAGGAAATGGGAATGATATTGTTCCAAAGTTTAATAAAACATTAGAGGGTTCTATTTTTCTAATAAAATTCCAAACCTCTTTAAGAACAAAGTCACCATTATAAGAAAGCTTAAAAGAATTTGTTCAGTTTGTTAGAAGAAATGGGGATATTTCTAAAGTTGTCAAAAAAGATAAATAGGGATATAATTCTCAAGATTTCTTTCATTCCAGTATTATTAAGCCAAAAAGAATTAACTTTGGTAGCAGCAGTAGAGTGGGTAGATAAAAGGATGTCAATAGAGCCATTGTCAATCCAATTATCTTACCAAAAGAAGGAAGAACCCAACTGAGTACCCCAAGATATTAATGATTCGGCAACCCATATAATGTAGTAAAGCCTTTTCCAAACTAGAGAGTCACCAACTTTATCAGCATAGTTAAGGGGGTGTTTACCTTGGCAATATTTTTCCATCATAAAATTAGCCCAAAGGCTATCATTCTTTCTAAAATTCCACCAGAGCTTATCGAGAATGGATAGATTCATGAATAGTTTGAACTAAGAGCACCTTCTCCCAAAGGACCACAACATTTATGAAGATGTCCAATGCATTCTTTGGTAGAATTATTGGAGCCCCAAGAAAATTTGGTAAGCAAACGATCAATTCTGATAAGTGTAGCATTAGTGGGGATAACAGTTTGAATCAAATAAAGATGCATTGAGTTGAGAGTGCTTTTAAGAATAGTGAGCCTACCACCAAAGGAAAGTAAATGAAATTCCCAAATAGAAATTTTATTTGAAATTTTTTGAATTAACTCGTCAAAGAGATGGGAACATTTCGGGACTTTATAGAGAGGAGCACCCAAATACTTAAGAGGTAAGTATTAATGTTTAAAATTTGTGATATGCTAGATTTGAGTTATTTTTTTATTGGAGATACTAGAGTAAGTGATAAAATAACTTTTGTTATCATTGATAAAATGACCACATATCTACCAAATTTATTTAAAAAAGATGTGAGATGCTTGATGTGCTAAATAGAAGCATTAAAAAAAATAATGAAATCATCTACAAAATTTAAATAAGAAACAGGATAATTCTTGGGTAAGTAAAATATTGTCAGAAATAGATCTACCTCTAACAAAATTAATTTGGTTGAGAGAGATAATTCTATTAAGTAATGGACTAAGTTTGTTGGTAAGAATTTTGGAAATCAGCTTATTGAAGAAGTTGCAAAGACTAATATGTCTAAAATAACTCCAATAGTCTGGATTATCTTTCTTAGGTATGAGAATATTAGAAGTACTAGAAAAATATCTAAGAAAAGGATTACCCTTAAAAAACCAATCATAGGATCAATCAAATCATTTTTAATCATAAACCAACATTTTTGAAAAACATGAGTGGTGAAACCCTTCGAACTAGCAACATAATATATGTTCGTACTATTCAGAACTTTAAAAATTTCATCTTCATTAGGCACAATGGTAAGAAAATCATTATCATCATTAGTAATAATAGAAGGAATCAAGTGCAATTGAGAAATAGCTTCATAAGAGCAATTCTTATTAAGCATATCTCTAAAGTGATTAATAATCGATTCCTTAATATCATTATTCATCATAATCCAATCTCCATTATCATTTCTAATTTTTTGAATATTATTTAAAGCTCTCTTTTTATTAATGAAAGCATGGAAATACCTAGTATTCTTATCACCATCCGTAATATGTTTACTAGCAGCTTTTTTGTGCCAATAAGTCTCTTCCATATTTTGGAAGTTAACAAGTTTATCTTTCACCTCAATCAAGTTTGTAATCTTAGAAGGATCAGACATAACAGAGACTTCAAGATCACAGCCCAATTTTTCCATATCTTTAATATTAACAAAAAGGTTTTAAAATAATGCTTATTCCACCAACCCAAATTTTGTTTAAGTCTTTTAAGTTAAACTAAAGTCTATTCATCCACATAATCAGATTATCAGAATGTAAAGGAGCTTTCCAATTATTAGCCACAACATTAAAAAAATCAATATTCTGAATCCACATGTTTTGAAATTTAAAAGAAGAGGGGTTTTTTAGTTTATTAGAATTATCTTTAATAGCAACCAGAAGATGAGAATGATCTGACAATATTCTGCTTAAATGGTTAATATAAGTAATATGCTATTGAGTAGTCCAATGAGTATTAAAAAGAATCCAGTCCAACCTTTGCCAAAGTCTAGAGCTTTTCCAAGTATAACTAGAGCCCTTAAAGCCAATATCAATCAAATTACAATCAAGGATCATATTGGAGAAATATTCCATGGAATGAATATTAGGAGAGCAACCACCACTTTATTCAAAAAAGAATAAAATGGTGTTGAAATCACCACCAAAAATCAAGGTTTGTTGACAGAGGTTGCAAAATTCCTTAAATTATCCCAAACAAGATTTCTACTAGATCTATAACAAGATGCATAAACCAAAGAGCTCAAAACATAATAATCACCATATGATATTTGAACATTGGCAACTTAATGAAAGTCATCAAGAATAGAGACCTTAATGAAATTATTCCAAAAATTCCAAATTTTATTACTAACATTAGAGAAACATTTATTGAAATTGATAATTCTTGCAACATGGTTAATTTTATTAGCATGAATAAGAGACTCTAGAACAATAAGAAAAGAAATATTATGAATGCGACAAACATTTCTAATACAATTATGAATAGACAGGGTATCGATCCCTCTAACATTTCGAACAAGAAATTTAAACATAATGAAATTTAAAAAGGGGGGTTAAGCAAAGATTAATTAAGAGAGGACTGAGAGGTTGCAGTAGATCTATCATTTTTGGACAATTTAGGAGGGAAATTTTTAACATCTTTTTTCTTTATAGCATGATAAGTTTGTAAGCCATTTTCTTTTCCCCTAGAGTCGTCATCCAAGTAAGATTTAGTAACATTGGTCATAGATTTAGGAGAAATCTTCGAGTGTTTGGAGGGGTGTTCACCTTCTTCCAAATCTATATTTAGTTGAAAAGTAAGATTAACATCAATATTAAGATTAGAAATGAGAGATGGTGATGATTTAGAACCATTTAAATCACAAGTAGTTAATTCTGAATCATAAATGTTTTCAGCATGTTTGACATCATTTAAATCATCATTAAAAGCTTCATTTTCATCGATCAAAGCTGGCATAGATGCAAGAATAGAATCAGAGGAAACATAACTGATTCTAATATCATAGAGAATTTATTATTCTCCACATTAGAAATATTCAAATTCAAAGAAGGAATAAGAGGTAAATCATCCTTCCCATTTTGAATATCAGTCGAATCCCTACCAACATTAGAAGCTGAAACATGTTCAATAGGATTAACCCAATATCCAAGGAATCAACCTCAATAACAGCAGTTGTACCATCCTTAGGATCTGAGGCTAATTTATGAACATAAGTAGGAATTGACTTATGGGTAGAGACAACATTTTTCTTTGGAGGAATTCATTATTTTAAATGGGGATGGAGAATAAAACATTATGAATTATCATGACCATGTATTTTATAGTGGGAACAAAAAATTAGAAGGTTCTCTAATTCAACCTTTGCAATACCCATATTTCTCGAGAAAATCCAAACTTTTAGGTATTTTTTTAGTTATGTCTAATTCCATGAGGATTTGAGCCAGAAGGCGAGATCGCCGTCCCTTGGTCAAGTCAAGTAAAGGCGACCAAATAAAGCCTCGACAGTAAAAAGTAAATGATGGGCAATAAAATGAATGCACATATTAGGAAGAGATAACCACAAAGGGATAATATGAGATTCCTTCTTAATGTCAAAAAGGGGTGACCACTTCAACAAACGCATTTGACAATTAAAGATGAAAAAAGAATGACATGAAAAAACACATGAATAATCTAGATCTTTAGAAAGTTGAATCAGGTTATGCCAAGGGTCAATAAGACCAATCGAGATGGCACCCATAAGCTTGAGATTATGAAAAAATGAGCGGATCTTATCCAAATTCGGACGACACAAAGAAAACTTACTAACAAGAGAAAATTCAAAGGGTTTTGCCAACTTTTCAACATCTACATCAGACCACACTATGGTCATCAAACCTCTAAAAGATGTCAAAATGAAATTAACCAAATCAATAGAGGGTGAAATCTTGCCAGAGAGCGCTTCCTTAAAAGATTTAGTATAAGATGCAGATTAGGCCTAATCCCAAAATGTCGATGCCTACAAAAAATCCATATTTTGAGTTGGAACACAAGGAATGGAATTCACCGCAACCATGGTCAATGACAAAACATCATGCAATCGGCCATATGTCGATTCAAGCCTTTGAAATCGGTCAAAATCAAAACCAAAGCCATAGAAATCCCTAGTCGGAGGTGCGCCACCAAGAGGGATTCAAAATGGCCGAGAGAACTTGGGGAGTGGGTTTAGGGTTTAGGGTTGTAGGTTTAGGATTTATGGTTTTTCTAATTTTTTATTTTCATTTTTTTTCAAATTAAGTAAACTGGTAGGTTTATGTTTATTTAGTTTATTTATTTTAGTTTACTTTATTTTTTTAATTTTATTTAGGTTTCTTTTTATTTTTATTTAGTTTCATTTATTTATTTTAAGTTTATTTATTTTAGTTTATTTTTTAGGTTTAGGTTTAGGTTTATGTTTATTTTTTAGTTTAGTTTTTTTAGGTTTAGGTTTTATTTTTTTATTTCTAGGTTTAAGTTTGGATTTTTATTTTATTATTTTAGGTTTATTTTTAGGTATTCTTTTTTAAGTTAGGTTTAGGTTTAGTTTACTTTATTTTAGGTTTAGGTTTTATTTATTTTAGTTTAGTATATTTTAGTTTAGGTTTAGGTTTATTTTTTTATTTATTTTAGGTTTAGGTTCTTTTTAGTTTAGGGTTTAGGTCTTATCTTTTATTTATTTTTAGGATTTATTTATAGGTTTATTTTTTAGGTTTAGGTTTTCATTTAGTTTTTATTTTATTTCATTTTAACTTTATTTTATTTTTATTTTAAGTTCATTTTTTATTTTATTTAGTTTTTTTTCAATTTAGTTTAGGTTTTTTTATTTTATTTTAGTTTAGCTTTTATTTTATTTTATTTTCCTTTGAGGTTTGGGCTAATGTTTAGGCTTTAGTTTATACTTTTATTTTATTTTATTTTTTATTTTATTTTTGTTTAGTTTTTTTATTTATTCTATTTTTTAGTTTTATTTAGTTTAGGTTTAGGCTTTTGGCTTTTTAGGATTTAAGGTTTAATATTTAGGTTTTATTTAGGTTTTATTTTCAGTTTTATTTTTAGTTTAGGTTTATTTTTAGTTTATTTTTATTTTATTTAGTTTATGTTTTAGATTTTATTTTAAGTTTAAGTTTAGGTTTTATTTATTTTATTTTAGGTTTAGGTTTATTTTATTTTGTTTATTTAATTTTTATTTTAGGTTTAGTTTTTATTTTTAGTTTAGGGTTTGGGTTTTATTTTTATTTATTTTTAGGTTTATTTTCTAAGTTTAGGTTTTTATGTAGTTTTCATTTTATTATATTTTAGTTTAGGTTTATTTAGCATTTTTATTCTTAGACTTATTTTATTTTTAATTTACTTTAAAGTTTTATTTCTTTTATTTAAGTTTATTTTTATTTTTTATTTTATTTTATTTTTAGGTTTAGGTTTAAGTTTTAGTTTAGGATTTTATTTTATTTTATTTTTATATTTTTAGGTTTAGGTTTTTTATTTATTTTATTTTAAGGTTTTATTTACGTTGGGTTTAGGTTTTTAGGAGTTTAGGGCTTAGGGTTTAAGGTTTAGGATTTATTGTTTAGGGTTTTAGAGTTCAGTGTTTAGGGTTAAGGTTTAGGGTTCAGGGTTTAGTGTTTAGTGTTTAGGCTTTAGGGTTTAGGGTTTTTAGTGTTTAGGGTTTAGTGTTAGCTTAGGGTTTAGGGTTAGGGTTTAAATTTAGTTTTAGGCTTTAAACTTTAGGGTTTAGGGTTTTAGATTTAGGTTTATGATTTGGTTTGTTTTAAGTTTAGTTTTAGCTTAGGGTTTAGGGTTTAGGGTTAGGGTTATGATTAGGGTTTAGTGTTTAGGGTATAGGGTTTAGGGTTTATAGTGTAGGGTTTAGGGTTTAGGGTTTATGGATTGGGGTTTAGGGTTTAGCATTTAGGGTTAGTTTAGGAATTAGGGTTTAGGATTTTTTAGGGTTTAGGGTTTAGGGTTTAGTAGGTTTAGGGATCAGGGTTTAGGCTTTAGGCTTTAGGGTTTAGGATTTAGGGTTTTGGTCTTAAGGTTTTGCGTTCTCTTAAAAAAAATTAGGTAAACTAATAGGTTTAGGTTTTTCTTAGTTTATTTAGTTTATTTTTTATTTATTTTAGTTTATTTTATTTTTTATTTTTTTATTTAGGTTTATTTTTTATTTTTATTTAGTTTATTTTATTTATTTTAGTTTAGGTTTCTTATTTTAGTTTATTTTTTAGGTTTATGTGTAGGTATTTGTTTATTTTTTTATTTAGTTTTTTTTTATTTTTTAGGCTTAGGTTTTATTTTTTTAGGTTTATGTTTATGTTTTTATTTTATTTTTTTTGGTTTAGGTTTTGGGTTTTTATTTTAGGTTTATTTTTTAGTTTAGGTTTAGTTTTAATTTTAGTTTATTTTATTTTATTTAGTTTAGGGTTTAGGTTTAGTTATTTTAGGTTTTATTTATTTTAGCTTAGTTTATTTTAGTTTAGGGTTAGGTTTATTTTATTTTATTTATTTTAGGTTTAGGCTTTTATTTGTTTAAGGTTTAGGTATTATTTTTTATTTATTTTTAAGTTTTATATTTAGGTTTATATTTTAGGTTTTTATTTAGTTTTTATTTTATTTTATATAAGGTTTATTTTATTTTTATTTTTCATTTAAATTTCATTTTATTTTTTATTTAGGTTTTTTAATTTATTTTATTTTTTGGTTTTAATTAGTTTAGGTTTAGGTTTTTAGCTTTTTACGGTTTAGGGTTTAGGGTTTAGGTTTTAGGTTTTTATTTTAGGATTATTTTTAGATTTGATTTTTTAGTTTAGGTTTAGGTTTATTTTTAGTTTATTTTATTTTTTTTTAGTTTAGGGTTTAGATTTAGTTATTTTAGGTTTATGTTTTGGTTTTATTTATTTTAGCATAGTTTATTTTAGTTTAGGTGTACGTTTATTTCATTTTGTTTATTTTATATTTATTTTAGGTTTAGCTTTATTTTTAGTTTACGGTTTTTTGTTTTATTTTTATTTATTCTTAGGTTTTATTTTAGGTTTATTTTTAGGTTTAGGTTTTATTTAGTTTTATTTTATTATATTTTAGGTTTATTTTTTATTTTTTTTATTTTTAGTTTAGTTTTATTTTATTTATTTTATTCTTAGGTTTATTTTATTTTTTTAGTTTAGTTTATGTTTTTATTTATTTTATTTTAGTTTTTTTTATTTTTTTATTTTTTATTTTATTTAATTTTTAAGTTTAAGTTTTGGTTTTATCTTAAGTTTTTATTTTATTTTATTTAGGTTTAAGCTTTTCTATTTATTTTATTTTTAGGTTTTATTTACTTTAGGTTTAGGTTTTTAGGTTTTTAGGGTTTAGGTTTAGAGTTTAGGGTTTAGGGTTTAGGGTTTAGGGTTTAGGGTTTTATGGTTTAGGGTTTTAGGGTATAGTGTTTAGGGTTAGGATTTAGGGTTTAGGGTTTGGGGTTTGGGATTTAGGTTTAGAGTTTTAGGGTTTGAATTTTGGGTTAACAAGGGTTTAGAGAGTTTAGGTTTAAGGTTTAAGGTTTAAGGTTAAAACTAGGTTTAGGAGGGTAGTTAGTTTAGGTTTAGGGTTTACTATTTTAGTTTAGGGTTTAGGTTTAGGGTTTGGGTTAAAGGGGTTTAGTTTAGGTTAGTTTAGGGTTTAGGTTTAGGATTTAGGGTTTAGGGTTTAAGTTATGATTTGTTAGGTTTAGGTTTAGGGTTTAGGGTTTAAGGTTTAGGATTTAGGGTTTAGGGTTTAGGGTTTAAGGTTTAAGGATATTTTTTTAAAAAAATTAGGTAAATCGGTAAGTTTAGGGTTTTTTTTTAGTTTATTTAGTTTATTTTTTAATAATTTTAGTTTTTTTATATTTTTATTTAGGTTTATTTTTTATTTTCATTTTGTTTATTTTATTTATTTTAGGTTTATTTCTTTTAGTTTAGGTTTTTTTATAGTTTTTTTTAGGTTTAAATTTAGGTTTATGTTTAATTTTTAGTTTAGTTTTATTTTTATTTTCTTTTCTAGGTTTAGATTTTATTTCTTATTTTTAGGTTAAGGTTTAGGTTTTTCTTTTATTTTTTAGGTTTAGGTATTAGGTTTTTATTTTAGGTTTATTTTTAGGTTTTATTTTTTAGTTTAGGTTTAGATTTATTTTATTTTATTTAGTTTAGGGTTTAGTTTAGTTTATTTTATGTTTAGGTTTAAGTTTTATTTATTTTAGTTTAGGTTTAGGTTTATTTTATTTTATTTATTTTAGGTAGGTTTTATTTTTTTAGTCTAAGGTTTAGGTTTTATTTTTTATTTATTTTTAGGTTTAATTTTTAGGTTAAGGTTTTTATTTAGTTTTTATTTTATTTTCTTTTAGGTTTATTTTATTTTTATTTTTTGTTTAGTTTTATTTTTTTTAGGTTTTTTATTTTTAGGTTTATTTTATTTTTTTAGTTTATTTTAGGTTTTCTTTATTTAATTTTAGTTTATTTTTTATTTTTTTTGGGTTTAAGTTTAGATTTAGGTTTTAGTTTATGTTTTATTTTATTTATTTTATTTAGCTTTAGGTTTTTTTATTTTTTTATTTTTTATATTTTATTTTATTTAGGTTTAGGTTTTTAAGGTTTAGGGATTAGGGTTTAGTGTTTAGGGATTAGGGTTTGGGTTTTGGGTTTAGGGTTTAGGGTTTAGGATTTAGGGTTTAGGGTTTAGGGTTAGGGTTTATTTTTTATTATTTTATTATATTTTTTTTTTAGGGTTTAGGGTTTAGGTTTTAAGTTTAGGGTTCAGGTTTTAGTTTAAGGTTCAGGGTTTTTGGCTTTTTTTAAGAGAGAAGAAATTTAGATTCAGGATTTCTTATTTTTGATTTCATCAACCAAGTAACACACTAAGTTTTCTATGACATAAATGACGATAAATAAAAAATGAGCATGAATAGGGCAAACAAAAAATGTTAGATAACTAGAATTGTCTCTACTGTAAAGACAAAGTTCCATAAGCAATAGATCGGATCTGCATTCTTCAATTTCTCCAGTTCCCATCAGAACCACCCCAGCCTCTCATGTTGCAAGATCGACCATCATATCCCGGATCTCTCCTTCTGCCACCACCAAGTTTGTAACCTCCATCTCGCCTCCGATCCCACCCACTACCATAAGCCATCTCAGCCTATTTCCAAATCTAGACTGAGCCATTAGATGTTTCTGCCATCAAGGTTATGCCCATTCTTTGGGTCTAGTTTAGTTTAAGTTATTAGTTTTAGAGTTTAGGTTTATTTTTAATTTATTTAGTTACTTTAGTTTTAGGTTTTGGGGTTTGTTTAGTTTAGGTTTAGGGTTAGCTCAGGGTTTTAGTTTAGTTTTAGGGTTTAGGAGTTTATTTTTAGTTTTTAGGGTATGTTTAAGTTTAGGTTTAGGGTTTTAGAGGTTTTGGTTTAGGTTTAGTGGTTTAGGTTTAGTTTATTTTAGTTTTAGGGTTTAGGGTTTAGGGTTTAGGGTTTTAGGTTTTGGGTTTTAAGTTTAGGGTTGTTGGTTTATTTAAGTTGAGTTAGTTATTTTGGGAGTTTTTTTAATTTTTTTTTAATTTTTTTAATTTTTTTAAATATTAAGTCAACTAACAGGTTTTTTATTTTATTTATTTTATTATTATTTTAGTTTATTTTATTTTTTTATTTTGATTTTATTTTATATTTTAATTTAGTTTATTTATTTATTTAGGTTTATTTATTTTAGTTTAGGTTTTTATTTTATTTATTTTTAGGTTTAGGTTTTAGTTTTAGTTTATATTTTAATTTTATTATTTTATTTTATATAGGTTTAGATTTTATTTATTTATTTTATTTTTTAGATTTTATTTAGTTTATTTTAGTTTTATTTTTTATTTTTTTTTAGTTTTAGGTTTAGGGTTTTAGGTTTAGGTTTTTTTTTTTGGGTTTATTTTAGGCTTTAGTTTTTAGGTTTAGGTGTTTAGTTTAGGTTAGGTTTTTGGGTTTAGTTTATAGTTTGTGTGGATTTGCATTCAATTATTTTATTTGGTTTATTATAACTTGAACCTTTAGGTTTAGAAGTCAATTTTCAATTTAATGATGGCTTTGGTCAAGTTCAACCGCCAATTTGGAAAGAACTTGATCCATTGGTCAATTAATTTAGTTTATATTTGATTATTTATAGTCTTTAGGTCAATTTGGGTCAACTTGGGTCAAGAGGACCAATTAGGTTTGGTTTGACTCAATTAAAGGTCAAGTCATATTCAAATATTGATTTTGATTTGGTATGAATCATTGGTTTCAAGGATTTGTCTTAGCTAGCAATTTTTTTTGGTTCATATTTAAATTGATTGGTCAAATGACCAAGTTGACTTGGTTTATTTTAATTATGGTTGATCAGGGGTGATCAACAATCATTAGGGCTTGGTTCAATTCAATTTGGGTAGGATTATAACTTGGTTCAAATAGGTCAAATTGGTGACTTTGGTTCAGTGGACCAATTGGGTTATTGGCTTGATTTTGGGTTGAGTTTGATATAGTTGAGTTTATATATAGATTTATATAACCAATTTACATTATGGATGGACATGCAAAGAAGTTAGTCCATGAAACTAGAATTAGGTTATCTTGGAATATAGGTATTTTATTTAATGGAATTAATAGATATTATGGTTCATAGAAAGATAAATATTTTATGTGTTCAAGAAACTAAATGGGTTAGAAAGCTGATTGATAGTTTAGGTTCTAAACTTTTGTATTTAAAAGTCAAACTAGAAATGGTGTAGTGTGATTATAGATAAAAGTTTGAAGGATAATGTTATAAATATTAATAGATGTGGAGATAGAATTATAGCTTTAAAGATTATTGTTGATACTAAGATTATCAATGTTATAAGTGTCTATGATCCTCAAGTAGGTTTATTTTATTGGATGAATTAGATTAATACAAAAGATCCCTCTTGAAGGTATTTATTGGAGGAGATTTAAATGGACATGTTGGTATAAGTAAGATTTTAAAAGTATTCATGGTGGTTATGAATTTGGATTTAATAGGTAGGACTATATTAGATTTTGCTTTAGCTTATGATTTTGTAGTTTAACGCTTTATTTAGGAAAGAGATGAATATTATTACTTATTGATCTAGTAAAACACAAATTGATTATTTTCTAATAAGAAAATAGATCGTTTAGATTGTAAAGATTGTAAATTCCAAGTGAAAATCTAAGTACCAACATCGATTGTTAGTTTTAGATTTTAAGATGAAAGGTTTAAAATAATCCAAATTATTGTCCTAGAATTAGATGGGGACACTTTAAGAACACAAATAAAAATATTTTTAAGAGCAAGCTACAAGAGATTAGAATTTGGGATGTTCATGAGGAAGCTAACATTATGTGGGAAAAATAGCAAGTGAAATTCAAGATGCTAAAGATGTTTGGAGAATCAAAGGAAAAGCTTCTTTTGATAAGAATAGTTGGTGGAGTCAGTGTGCAAGAAAAGATATAAGAAGTATTATCTTGGTTTAGACAAAAAACTTTTGGGAAAGATATAAAGTTTAGAGATTCTAAGAAAGCAATATATGATGCATTTAGCTTTTAGTGATTTATACAATAGATTAGATACCAAACAAGGTGAAAGATGTATGTATAAGTTAACCAACCAGAGATAGGTAAAGACATAGTTTAGGTGTATGGATGAAAATAATAAAATGCTTTTTTTTTAGAAAAGGATATTGAAAATGGATAAGGTATTTTGTTAAACTTTTCAATGAAGGATCTAAAGTATGATTGATTTTAGCAACCTAACAAATAAAAGAATTTATTTATCATCAGATAGTAAATCCGAGGTGAAGCTTTAAAGAAAATGAAATGTGGAAAAAGAGGCCGGATAATATTCCAATAGTGTGGAAATGTTTAGGAGATCAAGGAATTTCTTGTTTTTACAAATATTTTAATGTCATTTTAGACTAAAAGATGCTAGATGAGTGGAGAAAGAGTTTGTTGGTTTATATTTAAGAATAAAGATGAGAGTGCAAATTATAGAATTAAGTTAATGGCCATTTCATGAAATTATGGGAGAGAGTTTGAGCATATTTTGATGTGATATAGAAATTTCTACAATCAGTTTGGTTTCATTAGGTAGATCTACTATAGATGTATACATTTGTTAAGGGGTTTGATGGAGAAGCATAGAGAAAGTAGAGGATCTTCATATGATATTTATGAGAAAACTTATGATAAATTTCAAGAGATGTTCTTAGAGTTCTAGATTAAAGGAGTTAATATTGGTTATATTCAAGTCATATATATTTATTTTATTGTGTCCTAAGCAGATTGACAAAATATTTTCCTATTTATTGGATTACATCAAGGATCACTTTAAGCTTATCTTTTTTTACTTTAGTTATGGATGTTCTTAGGGCATTTACAAGAAGATGTACCATGGTATATGCTTTTTATGATGACATTCTTCTTGTTGATAACGCCAGAGAGGAGTCCAGAAACTTGAATTATGGAGGTCAACCCAGAGTCAAAGGTTTTCATTTAAGTAGATCTAAAACTGAATATATGGAGTGTAATTTTAGTTGTAGAAGTTCTAGTGGTAGGTTGTGACATTAGGCAACAAGTCATTAATAAGAGTGAGCTGATATTTTAGGCTCAATTGTTCAAAATTATGGTGAAATAGATGGAGATATTATTAGAGAATTCAATTTGGATGGTAAGTGGAGGAATGCATCGCCTATTATGTGATAGAAAGTTCCACTTAAACTTAAGGGAAAATTTTACAAGATGGTGGTAAGACCAGAATGACTTATGGTGAATGTTGGCCAATAAAGAGAAGCATAAGACTAAGTTAAGTTTACTGAGATGAGGATGCTTAGGTGGATGAGTGGCTTTACTCTTAGAGATAGAATGCAAAATGAGTATATTCAGAAAAGTTGGAGTAGCTCGCAGATAAGATTAGGGAGAAATGACTAGATGGTTTGGCCACATAAAGCCAATTCAATGACCATTAGGAGATTAGATGCATTAGATGGCTTATGTTAAGAAAGGTAGAGGTAGACCTAAAAGACTTGGTTAAGATGTATAAAAATGATCTTAGCATACTTGATTTAAATGAGAATTTGACACATAATAGGACACAATGGAGATGAAGATTCATGTAGACCCCACCTAGTGGATTAAGGCTTGAGTTGTTGTTGTTGTTTGTTTATATATGGATTTGGGATTGATATATAAATTCAATTGTAATTGGCTTGGGTTCAAATGGTTTTGGTTCATTTGAACATTTCAAGAAGTTAAGTTTTAAGTTAATTTTTTTGGCTTGATGATTGTAGATTTCATTTATTTTGTGAATATGATTGAAGGTATGATTGATTCATGAGAAAATCAATTGAATTTAATTTGGAATGAAGGAATTTGGCTAAGTCCATGGAGTTGAGTCATGTGGATTAAGTTTGGATTTTGATTTGGTTTGATTTATTTTGTGATTTAAATGTATATTTAAATTTGTGAAGATTATTGAAAATATGATTGATTTGTGAGAAAATCAATTGAGTTTGACTTGATTTGGATTAAGATTTGGCTATGTCCATGGGATAGGTCATATGGCTTAGAAGGGTTTTGATTAAATTTGATTTAGTTTGATTTAGTTTTGATCATTTGAATGTAGATTTGATTTATATTTAGGAAGATGATTGATGATATAAATTGATTATGAGAAAATCAACTGAATTTGGATTGATTTTGATTAAGATTTGGCTAAGTCCATGGGAAAGTCTTAGAAAGGGTTTCAAGTTTGGATTTGATCATGGGCATCAATCATTTAGTTTTGGAATTTGGGTTTGGATTTGAATTTGATGTTTGAATTGAACTTGAGGTTTGGTTTGAGAAAGTGAACTTGGACTAGATTTGGGTTGTAGGGTGATCTCTTGGTCAAAAGTAGAGAAAAGGAAGACTATCTCTTTGACTTGAGAGTATTTTTCGAATAGTTAAGATAATTTAATCTCAAAATGAACCCCTTGAGTGTGCATTCAGAGTAGCTTCAAGGAAATATCTTAGGTTTTTATTTAACACTAGGGAATCAAAATCGATTCGGAGAAGATCAAGGCGATATTAGAAATGCCACCCCCTAAAAGGTTAACTCAACTTAGATTATTCCCAGGGTGGTTGGCATATCTAAGAAGCTTTATATCCAACCTATCAGGAAGATGTCAGCCATTCTCACACTTGTCGGGATATCGAAGTTCAAGTAGGATGACAAGTGTGAGCATGCCTCAAGACATCAAACATTACCGATGACACCACCGGTTCTAGTCTAACCCGCATGCCGCTCATACTTTGCACTACTACATTAGATGACTCCCTTAGTAATTTGTCCACCCAAGTCAATGACGAATAGAAAGAAAATGCACTCTACTACCTCAGCCATCGTCTAATCCCTGCTGAGGCTAATTATCTACCCATTGAGAAGCATTGCCTAAGTTTAATCTTTGCATCCCAATAGCTACAACACTACATGCTTTCTCATAAGGTGAACTTAATCTCTAGGATCAATCCACTATAGTATCTTATGATATGACAAACGTTATCTTGATTGTTGGAACAATGGTCCATGATCCTCTCATAGTTTGACATACCTTCCATGCTGATCATATAGGGTGAAAGGATAAGTACTAGAGGATTTCTTAGCAGCACACCCGCTTCTTACTAACTTTTTTGCTTAGTGATGATCTCCCCGATGATCAAATCATGAACTTAGGGGATACTAGAATTAACCATTGGGAAATGTACTTTGATGGTGTGGCTTCCTCTCAAAGAGAAGAAGAACCACAATCTACTATTCCAAAAAAGGCAGGGGTAGGAATAGTTCTCTTATCTCTAGACCGTGATGTGTTGAGATTCTCATATCATCTGTCTAAACCTTGCACCAACAATGAAGCCAAATATGAGGCTCTGATTTCCAGTTTAGAGTTAGCCATTACTCTAAGCATCTAGAATATCAACATCTTCGTAGATTCTCACCAAGTTATCAACCAAATCATTAGGTCCTATAATATTATAAAGCCCAAGCTCCATCACTACCACAAGTACACCATAGAGTAGTTGGACCAAATCCTAGAGGTTACCATTTATAAGATTCTTTAAGGACAGAATGCCATAGCATATGCTTTATCCAAGTTTGCCAAGGAGTTGGCATGTCTAGAGGATGAGTCCATATCAATAAAGGTCTAAAATAGATAAGTTTTATTCTTTATTGATATTGAACTCATCAAAAAGTACTCTCTTGAAGGGGAGGATGTTGTTACTAAGAAGGATAAGGAGTTAGATTGGAGGCAATGATTCATGGATTACCTAAATAAAGACAAACTACCTCAAGAGAAGTCCCAAGCCTATCAGATGAAGCAGAGAGAACTTTCCTACACTTGTGGATGTGTCTTATATTGATGATCTTTGATCCTATGTGGTTATATTATTTAGACAAGCACAAGATTGTAAGATCGCGGATGAGGTACACTCGATTATGTGGAGCCAACCACCGACCAAGATGAAAGCCAAGATCAAGAGACTAAGATACCACTGACCGTCGATGATCAAAGATTGCATGGATATGGTTAGGCGATGCCATCAATGTCAAATACATGGTGTGGTCCTACACCAACCACCCAACATTCTACATTCTACATTGGCATCGCATTCATGTTGGGGTACCAACATAGTTCTGATTGATCCTCCTTCCAAGGGTCATCGCTCATCTTAATTAATCACTACTTTTCCAAATAATTCCACTGTGAGAGGTCACAACTTAGCATGTGCTCCAGTTTTTCAGGAACCATATTATATATAGGTTCGAAGTGCCTCGATGTATTATATCTGATAATGGTACTGCATTCAAGAGTATAGAGATCAACAACTTTGCTCAAAGACATAGCATAGATTGGAGATATTTTACCATCAACTACCCGAGGGAAAACAGCTTAGTAAAATCCATCAACAAAACTCTCATCTAAATGCTAAAGAAGACACTCGACAATAATATGGCTGGTGGAAGTCTTTGTACCACACCACATATAAAAAACTCTAACTCCTACTCTTCTCTTAATGGGTCCAAAGCCGCTCTACCATTAGAAGTCCAACTCCCATCACTAAGGATAGTTGTAAGATCATAATAGAGTAGAACACCAAGTTGTTAGAAGAGCTCAAGGTTTGAGGCGACGCTTCTATGCCAAAACCTCAAGTTGTACAAAGCTAAAATGATTCAAGCTCACAACAAGTTGGTCCATCCTAGAGCTTTCAAGTAGAGAGCTTATTTTAGTGAGGAAATTGATTGTCCATCATAAGATGGGAGGCAAGTTTGAACCCACTTGGGAAGGCCTTTTTCCATAAAGAAGCCCCTACCAAAGAGAATCTTATTAGTTTATTAATCATAGAGGCCCAATGCTTCCAAATAACAAGGCTCTACTTCAAATATATTATAAATCATGTTTGAAAATAATTATCATCAATGAAAATTCCTTTTCAAATTCAATCTCTTCCATGTTGAAAGTATTCTTGTTTGGGAATCTGTCATGATGTGTTTATGGTAGGTGTAAGGAACCCGAGCAGTGTCCCATCCTTCATCAATGCAACACAAACACAAACTACACACAAACATATAAAATACATATCTTTTATCTCGGGCTACTCTGAGTTGAGATAACGCCTGTGGCACTCACTAAGTCGCTCTGGTCCCTAACGTTACCCTAGTGTGTCACCCTAGTGGTCTTCTTGCTTTGGAGGATGTAAGTCTATGATTTCCTTCTTTACTTGGCCATTGCACACGAGCACCTTGTTAGTTTGGTAGGCTTCATTACAAGTAGTTCACCTCATTTAAGAGGATGTGAGCCTGGTATGCTTTCTTCTTGGATTAGCCTTCATATACTGACTGGGTCGAGTATATTTGATGTTTAGGATAAGTCCCTTAGTGGCTCCTTCCCTCGACTTCAAGTTTGGGTCCTCCTTCCTCGGGCTCCCACTTTGTAGATGCTCTTGGATACATCTATCGCCGACTGACTATTCTCGATGATCGCTATGCTTGGAAAGTTGTGTTACACGCTTTCTTTCTTGATCATTGCACGACGGCACCTTATGTTGGTTCTCACTATGTCGAGATACACCACTCATAATGGATACACCTTAGGTTGGTTAGTTCTCGCACCTTAGGATACACCACTCATTATAGTGTGCTATGCTTTCTCTTGAGTTAGCCATCTACACCTATAGGCTTTCTTTTTGTGGCTCGTGATAATGCCCCTAGCACTCTCCCTGGAACTATATTTGAATCACATCTTTTGCAACCCCATTTAGACATTACCTAGGTTACTATTAGATTGGATAGTTCCCCCTTTCTAGTAACCACCCTTGTAGTTGGAGAATACGTCCTATTGATGTGAAGAATTTCCTTAGTCTAATAAATTTGAGATAGGTGGTCAACCTTACTTGGAGTGAGCTCTCAACTTCCTCATTGATCTAGGACTCTTATAGACACTAGTCTTAAGACACTTCTAGTGATTAGGTGAACACTTAACTGCCTAGACTTAGAAGAGTTAGCCATAGAATAGGTTATGCCTTGGATTTAGAAAGATTTGCCTACCCTATAGCCCTTAAACACAATCCTTACTTCCTTCTTCAAACCAAACTTCCAAATCAAATTTCCAAATTCAAATCAACCCAATTCAATTGATTTTCTCAAATTTCCATTCAATCTCAAATTAAATTCCAAATCAAATCCAAAAAATGATTGAAACCCAAAATCAAAATCAAATTTCTAAATCCCTTCCTAAGCCATATGAACCACCTTCATATGCTTAGCCAAAACCCCTTTTAAACCAAATCAAACTTGATTGATTTCTTTAAAAATCAATCATTCCTTCATTTATATTCACAAATATAAATGAAATCTAAATTCAGACCATTCAAATCAAATCAAGATTTTTCTTAAGCCATATGGACTTACCTCCATAAGCTAAATCAAATCTCAACCCCAATCAACCCAAACTCAATTGATTTCTTTATAAATCAATCATTCCTTCATTTATATTCACAAATATAAATGAAACCCACCCTCCAATGACCAAAAATAAATCAAACTAAATCAATCCCCTACTTAAGCCCTTTTGACCTAAATCCTTAAGCTTGGTCAAATTTGCTTCCAAATCATGCCAAACTCAAGTGATTTTATCATGAATCATTTATATCTTCATTTATATTCACAAGTATAAATGAAATATAAATCCAAATAGCCAAAATCAAACCCAAATCAAATCAAATTTCCAATTTTATCCTTTTTCTTGAACTTGGCTAAATGATACCCAAATCAATTCAAAACCCATGGTTTTCATATGATTCAATCATTCCTTCAATCATTATACCAAATATAAACAAAAACTGCAATTATCAAACCAAATCTAAGTCAACTCAAATCAAGCCCATGTTGACCCCTTTTGACTTGAAATTATCATATGAACCAAAATCCATTTGACTCCAAACCAATTGCAATTGGATTTATATTTCAATCCTAGGCTCATATGTTAGTTCAACTAAACTTGAATCAAGCTAAAACCAAAACAGTTGACCCATTTAGGTCCACTTGACCCAAAGTGACCTAAAGACTTTTGAGCTAAGTTCTAATCCAACCCAAATTGGATTGAACTAAGCCCATCCAAACCTCATATCATGATCATCATCCTGGGTGATTAATCGCCTTGAATTGGGTCAAACCAAGTCAACTTGGTCCTTTGACCAAGTCAACCTTTAGCCCAAATGAAACACAAACTAGCCAAAACCTACCATATACCAAATTAATTGAAACTATTGATTCAAACCAATGCCAAATCAATGATTGAACATGACCAAACCTTCAATTGAGCCAAACCAAGTCCAATTGGTCATTTGACCTAAGTTGACCCAAATTGGCCTAAAAGTCAAAATGGGTCAAATCATGATTTTGATCCAAATTGATTACAACCAATGGCTCAAGTTCATTCCAAATCACTGATTGAACTTGACCAAAGCCATGATTGAGCCCAATTTGACCAATTGGTCAACTTGACCCAACCTAGCTCAAATTGACCTAAAAGGTCAAACCAAACCAAAGCCTACAATCATTTTCAATTAGCCAATTGAACATGAACCAACACCTAACCCAACCCAATTTGGTCAAATTGGTCAACTTAGCCCATTTGACCTATTTGAATCCAAATGAGCCAAAATCAAACTTAAGCCAAATTAATCAAAACTTGAACCAAAACTCTTGAAATCATTTTAAACCTAACCCAAGTCTTGGTTTGACCAATTTGACCAATTGGTCAACCCAACCCAACCTAACCCAAATGAACTTATTTTGACCAAATGAAGCCAAATCACCCAAAACCAACCCATGGGATCTTAGGTAGCCAAACCGACCCAAACCAGTCCTAGTTCACTCCCAAATTAAAATCTATAGTGGACCCCACCCAAGGGGATTAGCCATTGGACACACCCCATTTATATTGGATTCTTTCCATAAGAGGCAAAGTCCACTTTCTCCTCTCATGGTAGCCATCCAATTGCCAAATAAGGTATTCCTAAACCTCCCCTAGCCCAATGTAAGCCTTAGCACTTTCCATGGACTAAGGGAAACAAACCAAGCCACTTCACTCATGGCGGAACCCTATGGGCAAAGGAAAGGACCAAGCCAACCCAATCTCCCCATATCTTACCTTGAGCTCCCTGCCATAGCTTCCTCCACTCCTGGCAAGCCACATGGAGCTCACAATGACCCTTCTGATGCCTCGATGCTGGTGAATCAGTAGAATTTTAAGGATGGATCTCCATCCATCACACATTTTGGTATACTCAATTCGAGTGGCAATTGTAATAATTCCCATGAGAGTTCCTAAGCATTTTAAAACTCCTCGAGCCTACCCAAGCCTCTCAAGCTCCCATGATTGGAATTCTCCATTCTCATGCAACCGAAATAGGGCATCTTTCCTTTGATTCAAACTCCTCCCCCACTCAACCAAACGTCAATTAAACTTACCCACACCATCACAACACCTAGTCGAGCAATGTCAAACCATTTCCCAAGCTTTTAAACCATCGAAAGCCATACTTCACTCAAGACCGAACACTAAAAGGGAGGAGCTTGGTCCATAAAGCAAACCACCTCAAATTAAAGCTCATGTGGATCAACTGGGCTTCTTTTCTACCAAATGAAGCTACCTCAATTGTTGGAACATCACAAGCTCCAGTGAGGTAATTTCTCAAAATTGATCCTTGAATGAAAATGTGTTGTTCCTTTTTGAAGAAAACTTGCATTTGAGCCCATCCTAGCCGTTGGATCCTTGTGGATCCTTCAAAGGTGTGGATTGAGTTTGAGTGGATCAGCTCGTGAGCAATCGAGCAACTCATGGGCTCTCATTCATCATCATATAGAAAGATGGATCATGGGTCATCCGCTATGATTGGAATAGATGGTCATGATCAAATAGAATCCCCTATTTACTCCTTAATTGTGGGATCGATCATGGTCATCCATCTTAGATAGACTCCGTGAAAGTTTATCCCATAACCGAAGTTAGCCTCCTAATTTAACAACTTAAATACCTATCCCATCATGCCACATGGAAATCGCCGCATCAATAAATGCACCGATAGGGATTAAGGGTTAATTAGGACTATTTTAATTAATTTTTAAGTCTGAAACTTCCTAAAATCATAACTAATCCTAAAAAATCCAAAAATATAAATGAGGGCTCATTTTAAAGATGTTTTAGAGTACAATTCAAGAAAATTATTATTAATTAATTTTGAATAGTAATTTCTACTTAATCAAGGTTTAATTAAAAATTTAATTAGCCTAATTACTATTTGATTAATTATCCAATTAATTTCAAATTTTTCAGAGATGTTTAAGTGGATGACCTCTACCTCTCCTATTTTCTTGGATTGATAGTTAGTTAGGGAAATAAATGGATTTAGCCTTAATTACTCCCCAACCTTAATTAATGATAATTAAGCAAATGAATAGTGGATTAACTAATTAATTTAGCTTACTATCCTTTGTTAATAGTGAGAAGTCTTTGGGAAGTGGTTTGGGTTCATTCCTTATGACCATTTCATTAAGCCTCTTCATTTTTTTAAATTAATTAAAGCTTAAATAATTAATTAGCCACTTAATTAATAAATTAAGAAAAGAAAGGATAACTAATTATTTCAAAGCCCAATTGATTATTTGAAATGATTTAGGGATTGGGATTGAGGTCTCTTCCTTGATCTCTTTCCTTAAGTTAATTTCATCATCCTAATTAAAAGATATAATCAAAGGAATTAATTGACCAATTAAGGGCTTAATTAATTTAAAATCCATTCATTCATAACCTTCCTTAATTAACCCTTGGGTAGTTCTTTGGGTGTTCAATAACCAAAGAGAGAGCTAATGAAATTATGGTTAGCTCATGTGTGAGAAAACCATAAAAGTAATTAAGTGAGTCCCTTAAGCTTAATAATTAATTATGAGCTAATTGCATTAATTCTTTCATTTCTTAGAGCATTGCTAATTTACTTTTCATGTGGTTGCATCTCATGTTGGCTTATCATTGATTAATAAATTAACTAAGGTGATATAGGTAAGGGTTAATTAATTGATTTAATTCATACCTTAACCTAATTAAGACATAAAATCAACCTAATTGCTTTTCATTAAACCAAATTAACTCACACATGGGGAATGGGATTAGGATTAGCAAACCTCTTTCACATTTCTTAAGTCAATCAAACATAAATTCAAAAATGGCTTTTAAGAAACTTTGGTTTGTTTTAAATGAGCTTGTTTAATATGATTGTCCTTAGGACTTAGTTGGATTGAATGAAATTACATGCTTGTGTTTCTTTATTTCTTTCCAATCATGTTAAATGTTGTATGCCACTTGTAGTCATGCATTCATTTCTTTCAAATTAATTAAATAAATATGATTTCCTTTATTTCAATTTGCATGTGTTGAGTTAATTAGAAATATGTGTGGATATTATCACTATTAAATCTTAAATTTATTTTCAAAAGCTTAATAATGAATATATATATATATATATATATATATTATGACTTTAGCTACATATATACATAGGAGATGCATGTGAATATAAGCTTAGTGTATGAAGAAAAGTCTCTCTCTTTCATTCATGTGTTGATTTGCATAAGTTTGAATGTTAACTGTATATTACCGACATTCGGGTTGGATTTTGAATGTATTTGAGTTTGATTTTGGAAGTGGTTTTAATTTTTTGAATTCATATTTCATTTATATATGTGAATATAAATGACAATATAAATGGGTCATGAAAAAATTTCAAGGATTTGAATGATTTGATCATGATCCAAGCTAAGTCTTTAAAGAGGAAATTTAAAGGACTTAGGAAATTTTGGAGTTTGGAGCTTGAATTTTGAATTTTATTTGATTGATTTATATTTATATTTCATTTATATATGTGAATAATATAAATGAGTTATGAGAAAATCCCATGAATTTGAATTGGTTTGATCATGATTTTGGCTAAGTCCTTAAGAGGAAATTAATGGCTTAAGGAGGCTTTTAAATTTGGAATTTAATTTTGGATTTGATTTGATTGATTTGTATTTATATTTAATTTATATGTGTGAATATAAATGAGAATATAAATAAGTTATGAGAAAATCCCATGAGTTTGAATTGATTTGATCATGGTTTAAGCTAAGTCCTTAAGAAGAAAAATTAAGGAAAATTTTAAATTTGGAATTTAATTTTTGGATTTGATTTGATTGATTTATATTTATATTTCATTTATATATGTGAATATAAATGAGAATATAAATGAGTTATGAGAAAATCTCATGAGTTTGAATTGGTTTGATCATGATTTAGACTAAGTCTTTAAAAGAAGATTAAGGACTTAAGAAAGATTTGAACTTAGGAATTTCATTCATTCATGGATTTCAATCTTGGATTTCAATTATGTGGCATTGATTTGAGTTTGGAAAAAATCAAATAAGATTGATTTGGGGTTTGACTTGAAGGAAGGAAGGTGAGAAATGGTTCAAGCTAAGGGTAGGCAAATTTCCCTAACACCCCTAAGGCATGACCTATTCCTATGGCTAACTCTTCTAAGTCTCTAAGGCTAGGTTGAGTGTTCACCTAATCACTAGATGTGTCTTAAGACTAAGAAACTCTTAAAGTCTAAGAGAAGTCCTATGTCTAAGATGGAGGGATTGAGAGCTCATTCTAAAAATGAGGTCAACAAAGGGCACCCAATAAGTGTGGTGTGATTGATGAAGAACACCACACATATTGGTGTTGACCGAAACAATCAACACCAAAAGATCACAAGCACTAATATAAATAATCTATCCCTAACCCAAGGTGTAGAAGGAATCGAGATTAGTGCAATGTTCTACTTATGTCCAAGGACATAAGAGAGAGGGAAGGAATCCACTTAGGGATAAAGTGTGAACCTTCCACTAGGGAAGAAGGTTCAAGTCATCCACAAAGGGATGAGAGGTTTTATTTGGTTTAGGTCTCACCGAAGGAGAAATTTCCACTTGAAGTGGGTTAAATTTGTTTCAATTTTGTTGGTTTGGATTTTGAGATGGATCTTCTTGGTTTGTGATGGATCACACCGAGGAGCCATGGAGACCTAGACCTAACTCAGATTTACCTATCTAAAGGGGTAGTCTACAAAATATATAGTAGGACTAGCCAACCAAAGGGATGCCTTTTAGTATGCAACAACTGTACTAGGAAAAAAGTGTAATAGACTTACATCCTCCAAAGTAGGGACCAGTTGTTGGGGTAATCTGTTAGCAAGATAATAGATTGAACCCAACCTAGGGCTGACTATTAAGTGAATGTCGCTGGGGACTTAGATTAGCTCAAAGATAGTTAAGATTAATTTTATTTTTATATTTGTTTATTTTGGTGGATTCCGTTGGTTTGTGATGGATCATACTGAGAAGGGGCTCATATCAGCCTGGACCTTTCTCAGATTTACTGAACCAAAGGGAGTAGCTTCTCGACCGATGGGAGAACTATCCAACCAAAGGAGTGCCTTTCAGTTTACAATGATCAATTGAAGGGAAGAAAGCTCGGGGACTCACATATTCTACTATAAAAAGACCACTGGGGTGATTGGTATTTTTGGGCAATAAATTGAACCCACCTAAGGCTGCCCATCGATTTACGACAATCATGCTAGAAAGAATGCGTCATAGTCTTACATCTTTCAAAGAGGAATGATTACAGGGGTAACCTGCTTATGGAAAAATAGATTGAATCCAACCTAAGGGTGACTATGGAGTGAGTGCCGACCTAGGGACTTATCTCAACTCAGCTTGTCAAGCAATTCCTATAGGGATTTCTGTAGACACTGCCCTAAAGATAGGATGCTTGCTTGGGAAGAGGGGGCCCTTTGGGGGCTTGATTTCCTAATCCATAAGAGAATATTTTTGTTTATTTTATTTAGTTTGTTTTATCATGGATTCTGTTAGTTTGCGAGGGATCAAACTGAGAAGGAGCTTATATCAGCCTAGACCTATCTCAGATTTACTGAACCAAGGGAGAATTTACACATCCACTGAACAAATTCTCCAACCAGAGGGGTGGTTACTAGGAAAGGGGGACTGTCCAATCAAAAGTAACCTGGGTAGTGTCTAAATGGGGTCGCAAAGGACGTGATCCAAATAGAGTGCCTACAAGGGTGGGGCCGCTAAGGGCTTAATCCAAAACCCTGAAGAAGATGACATGGTTAGTCATATATTCAATATGTATTTGGTGTCCAACTCAAGGAAAAAGCATGGGGAATCATATCTGCCAAGAGTGGTATACCAGTGTCACGCAAGATAGAACATCAACCAACCTAAGGTGCGCATTGGTTTGCAATAATCAGCATAGGAAGAAAGCTTGGGGACTAAAATCCTCCTATAGTGGAACTAATTGCTGTGATAGTTTGTCTTTGGCTCGATAAATGCTATCCAACCTAGGGTGACTACTGAGTGAATGCCATTAGGGAACTTATATCAACTCAAACATAGTCAAGAGGAAAGAAGCCTCTGGGACTTATCCTAGACCTCAAACATACTCGACCTAGTTAGATCATGATGATTAGTTCAAGAAGAAAGCACGGGGACTCACATCTTCTTAAAGAAAGTCAACATGAGGTAGCTTAATGGCTGGGCAGTGAAGCCTACCATACTAAAAAGCTGCTCATTGGTTTACAATGGTCAAGTTAGGGAGAAAGTTTGGGGACTCACATCTTCCAAACAAATGTCCACTAGGGTGACATACTAGCGAGGCAGCATGTAAACCCGACCTAGAGCAGCTGATGAGTGAGTGCCATAGGGGGCTTGCTCTCACATCAAAATAGCTCAAGATAAAAGATTTGTGTTTATTTTTGTGCATGTGTCAAAAGGAATAGGATGCCTCTGGGGACTCTTACACCTACCTTAAACATGCTAGGGGTTGATGAAATGGTGCCGATGGGGATTCCCACTAAGAAAGGATGTCGCTTAGGTTCTCTCACACCTATCTTAGTTAATCAAAATAAGATGCCTCTTCTCTTACACTTATTCTAATAGCATAGAAATTATGTTTGTGTTGTGAAAGAGGATGGATGCCACCGGGGACTCTTACACCTACCATAGACACGCCAAGATAGATTCACAAGATAAGCAAACAATGCTTCAAAGAAAAGAAGATTTGATGAATGGAATCATACTTTGTTTTTTTATTAATAATTATTTTCAAATATTATTTGTTTCATGAATAATATTTCTTTAAATAGAGTCCATTAATTGGAAGCATGGGTGTTCCCTTTACAATCAATAAGCTAATAAGATCCTCCTTAGGCCTTCTATGACATGGGGCCTTCCCAAGTGGGTTCAAACTTGCCTCCCATCTTTCTATGAACAACAATTGGTCTCCTTAAGACTAACACAAGTTCTCCTACTCAAAAGACCTAGGGTGGACCAGCTTGTTGTGAGCTTGAATCATTTTGGCTTTGTACAACTCGAGGTTCTAGCACGCTTGTAGGCGACTCTCCTCCAAACATTCAAGCTCTTCTAACCGCAACATTGCATTCTACTCTGTAGTGATCTTGCTACCCAATGCTATCCTTAGTGATGGGAGTTGAACTTCAAAAGGTAGAACAACTTTAGACCCATACACTCAAGAAAATGGGGTAGACTGATTTAGAGTTCGGTATGTGGTGCGGTAGGCCCGCAAGGCTTCAACCAACTGCTCATTCCACTATCATTTATTATCTTCAAAAGTCTTCTTCAATATTTAGATGAGAGTTTTATTGAATACTTCCGCTAAGCCATTCACTCTAGGGTAGTAGATGTTGGAGTATCTCTAATCTATACCATGTCTTCTGGCAAAGCTATTGATCTTCATGCTTTTGAATGTACCACTATCGGATATAATTCATCGAGGCACCCCAAACCTATATATGATATGGTTCAAAAATTGAAGAGATGCTGTGACCCCTCCAGTGGGATGGCTTCACCCAATTGGAAAAGTAGGTGGCTAAGATGAATCGATGCCCTTGGAAGAAGAAGGATCGACGACACAATGTCGTACCCCAACACTCAAATGGCCATGAGGCCAATGTAGGGTAATGTTGGGTGGTTGGTGGAGGACCACTGTACCGACAATGCATCTCCTAGCTACATCCATGCGCTTTGTAATCATCAAAGGCCGCAGTATCCAAGTCTTGATCTTCATCTTCATCTTCAGATCGGATTGATGTGCTCCGCATAGACCTGAGTGTACCTCAATTATAATGCCACAAGATTCATGTTTGTCTAAATAATGTAACCACATTTGGTCAAAGGATTGGCGGTACAGGGTGCCATCAACAAGAGCATAGGAGAGAGCTCTCTGTTTCACCTGATAGGCTTATGACTTTTCTTACGCTAGTTTACTAGTGTTCAAATAATCTTTGAACATTTGCATCCAATCTAGCTCCTTGTTCATTTTGGCAATGACAACCTCCCCTTCAAGAGAAAGTCTCTCGATGAGTTCAACATCAATAAGGGATAAGACTTGTCTATTTTGGACCCTTATTGAAATGGACTCATCTTCCGGATATGCCAATTCTTTGGCAAGTTTGTCTAAAGCATCTGCTACTGTGTTCTCTGCTCAAGAACCTTGTAGATGGTGACTTCAAGAATTTGGGCTAACAACTTCATGGTATACTAGTAGTAATGATGAAGCTTGGGTTTGAGGACCTAGTAGGACCCAATAATTTGGTTGATAACCAACTGAGAATCCCCAAAGATGTTGATGCTCTTGACATTGATAGTGATGGCTAACTCTAGACTGACAATCAAAGCCTCATTCTCAGCTTCATTGTTAGTGCAGGGGTTGGAAAGATAGTGTGAGAATCTCATCACATCATAGTCTAGAGTTAGGAGAACTATTCCTACCCCTACCTTTCCTGGGAGAATAGATCGTGGTGCTTCCCCTTTGTGAAAAGAAGTTGCACCATCAAAATACATCTCCCATCGACAGTTGCCGTCCTCCCCTAAGTTCATGATTTGTTCATCAGGGAGATCATCACTAAGTAGAGAATCACCAGGAAGTGGGTGTGCTACTAAGAAATCTACTAGTACCTATCCTTTTACTACATGGAGGGGTACGAATGTGATATCAAACTGCAAGATGATCATGGACCATCATGCCAAATGTCTAGATAGCATTGGCCGTGTCATGAGAAGTGGATTGTTTCGAGATCAAGTTCACCTTATGAGAAAGCATATAGTGTCATAGCTTCTTAGAGGCAAAGATCAAAGCTAGGCAAAGTTTCTTAATTGGTGGATAGCTCACTTCAATAGGAATCAAATGACGATTAAGGTAATAGAGAGCATTATCCTTCTATTTGTTATTGGCTTGGGCCAATAAAGAATCGAGAGAGTCATCCAATGTGCCAGTGTAGAGGATGAGTGGCATGCCTAAAATAGGGGCTGCTAGAACTGGCGGCTTCACCAAATACTGCTTGATGTCTTCGAAGGCATGCTGACACTTATCATTCCACCTAAACTTGGCATCCTTTTTGACAAGTGTTAAAACTGGCTTGCATCTCCTGATAGGTTGGAGATAAAGCGTCTTAAATATCCCAGCCATCCTTGAAATGATCTGAGTTGAGTTAAACTCTTAGGAGGTGGAATTTCTAAGATAACTTTAATATTTTCAGGATCTATTTATATTCCCTGGTGTCAAATAACAAACCCAAGGAATTTCCCTGAAGCTACTCCAAATGCACACTTCAGGGGATTCATTTTGAGGTTATATTATCTTAATTATTCGAAAACTACTCTCAAGTCCAAGAGGTGGTCTTCCTTTTCTCGCTTGACTACTAGATCATCAACATAGCATTCAACCTAATGATGGATGAGTTCATTGAAGATCGAAGTCATGGCTCATCGTATGTAAGCATTTTTAAGGCGAAAGGCATGACCCTATAATAAGATTCTCAATGGTTTGAAAAGGTGTTTCTTTCATCTTCAAGAGACATCTTGATTTGGTTATAGCCATGACCCATCTATGAAAGAAAAGATTGCATGAGGTGATGTCCACCATTAATTCGGTATAGGAAGAAGAAACTCATCCTTAGACATGCCTTGTTAAGTCCCTAAAATTGATGCATATAATTTGGTCATTCTTCTTCTTAACGAATGACACTAACCAAGGTGATATTTTTCTTCCCCGATGAAACCAACAAACAATTTCTTGACTTCAAATGACCTATTGTTCAATTTCTAATCGCATGCGCATCTAGGAGCTTGCTTAATAGGGTAGATTAGCTAGGGATCGCTACGCAGGAGATAATCAGCATCTCTTCATAACTCATGCAAAGCATTCTTTAAACTCAATAGCCTAACTAAGTCATTGGTTTCTTCTTCATTCAATGAACTGATGTATGTCTGGCATGGATTTTCTTCTATCTCGAGGTTGATTTCTTTAAGCTTGTCAATTGTTGAATGAATCTCCTCTTCAAATTTTGGCAGTGCTTCTTTGATTTGGAGATCATCTGGATCATCTGAGGTTTCTAAACACACATTCTCATAAGAGTTGGTGTTGTGTGAGAAGAACCTATCAGACTCTAAATGATTGGTAACAACTAAGCAGTAATCATCATCATCGACTGGACGCACTATACTGAATCCTAGTCCTGCTCTTGATTGTGCTTCCCTGCCTATATTGTTCCATAGCTTTTCAAAGTACTCTAACCTATACCTAGACCATGTGTGAGGAACCAAACCTTTCTCAGAGATAAGATTATGAACACAAGATAAAAGTCAAATGGTAATTCTATTAATTCTTTAAATGTATCCTCCTCAAGTTGTACATTAACTTCGACTTGAGGATGATGATCCCAAAAGAATCTCTTCGCTTCATATCACGGAAGACTTAGGGACTTCCTTAACTACCAAACCTTCAACTTGAGATGTAAGTGAGGTTAGAGCTAAGGTTCCCAGCTTCCCTAATAGTTTCACATAAACATTTTGAATACTTTGCTTTATCTGGCCGTCTTCATCTTTGTCTGATCAAAGTCACCTCCAATGGAAACCCACCGAGAGGGTTGGGGTATACTAATCACATTAGACTCATCCTCCTGTTGGATTCCAAGTCATGTGAATAGTAGTTCTCCTATGAACTGGAACATGACCTGGATGGCCAACCTGAGGTCTTCTGAACTCTATGTTTCCTCCCTACCTCTGCCTGTGGAGGTTGAGCCATCCTACCCACATGTCCATATGATGGAATGAACTGGGTGGAATGTAATAATATGCAATTTATTTCTTCTTCAATTTCTTGTTCACTTGAATTTTATTTTTCTTTTCATTTTCTTTTGGCTTTTCTTTCATTTTCTTTTCTTTTGCTTTTGAATTTGAATTTTGTCCAAGTTCATGAGAAAGGGTATTTTGAGGAAGATAGTAACTTTCATCCTCATAAATCTCAACCTCTCTTACTGAAAATGGCTTTTCATCTCTATTAACATGGTATTCAATCCCATCTTTTCTGAACTTGATGCACTGATGGAGGGAGGATGGAATGATCTTATTCTGATGTATCCAAGGCCTACCAAGCAAAGCAGTGAACAAAGTGTTCAAATCAATGATGTAAAACTTGGCTTCAATCTTCCAGTCACCTATCTCCAAAGGTAACACTATGGAACCTAAAGCTCACTCACCTTGTTCATTGAATCCTCTCAACATCATCCAATCACCTTGGAGTGTGGAGATGTCAATCCTCAAATAGGAAAGGGTCTTTAGACTCATAATGTTTAGTGATGCACCTAGATCAACAAGAACTCTAGCGAGTCTAAACCTGTCTATGTCAACTGCGATGTAGAGGGGACGGTTGTGCTCCAGGTACCCCAGAAGAAGGTCTTCATTTGTGAAGGTGATCCCCTGAGCTTCTTTTGTATAATATGCCTCCTCACCTATAGCTGAGCTAACCATATTTCGTGATCAAGGAGAGCCTTGATTAGTGACTCCCTCATCTCTTTGGATAAGACAAGGGCATCATATATGCTTAGCTTAGATGGAAACTTTCTTAGATGAGAGAGGACATTGTAGTCCACCTTGGGCTGGTCCTCTAAAAGCATATCCAAGGGTAGAGCATTCAATGGAGGGGCTTCTCGATCCTCTGTAACAATGACTTATTTCCCTCTATCTTGAGGTACTGCCCTAGGAGGTAGAACCATGCCACTGTGGAGGTTGACTTCAAAGATCTCTTGTGGTAGGTAATGGAAGGCTCACCAAAGCTCACCTATCTTCTCCTATGAGACCCTCAATTGAATGATTCCAAGTCTATCTCAAGAGTGAACCCATATTCGTGAGGAAAGTCCAACTAAATCGAAAAAAGGAAGATTGAAATTATTATAGTTATTTTATCTTGAAGAGTTATCATTTGGAATAGAAGAAGACAACCCATCAAGTGACAGATGTAATTCAAACTAGCTTTATTCTTCAATTTCTTAGATCTGTTTGGAGGTACAAAGTAGAAATCAAGTAAAGTGAGTGAAGTAAAGGATTTGATGCCCTTATCTATCGATACAAGAGTTCTACTAGTAGAAGAAGAAGAGCTAGCTGAAGTGGAAGAAGCTGTCAGTGTGAAAGCTGTAACTATAGGTTGAAGGATGGACTCAGTTGGTGGTTGCGCTAATGGGCTATCCAGAGCCGACACATGCTGTTGTTGTTAAGCTCCGCCTTTCCTCGAGTTGGCACTGACAACTTCTAAACCTTCTTTGATGTTGGAGGTTTAAGCTAACTCAAGCACTTGTAAAGAAAGCTTCTTGATCTTTTGGATGATCTTCTTAGAGGTTTTGGATAAAGAAATATCCCAACCTTCTTTGGTTTTGGAAGGATCATATGTATCCCTAAGGATTACCCTAATAGAACTAGATGGTTGTTCCACAAGGTATTCCTTTGGGATAACTACAGCACTGGTCTTGAAGTTGTGTTCAAGCTAGTTCTTAAATGTGAAGCAATCCTCCAAAACATGGCCTAACATACAGTGATAGGGGAAAAAGTTAAGATCATGACTTTTTCCTACTTCCTCTGATCTCGTTGGCTAGGGCAACTAAAAATCAAGCTTCTTTAAGAGATTCTTAAAGATCTACCTGAGTACCTCCCTCTTAAATGAATAAGGTTTGTTAAGCTTATCTAAAAGAGTAGGTGGACCATAACTACCTGGCGGCATGTATGTGTGCCGCTGCTACTAGTGGTATGGCTAAGGAGGTGGTGCTGGTGGCCGTGGAGGTTGTTGTGGTGTCCGGTGAGGCTATCTCGGTGGTGGAAAAGAGGTAGAGGCTATTGAGGTCGTGGTATCTCAGACTAATCTCTAGCTGGCTATTTCCCTTTATCTACCTTTATCACTGCTCCCAGCTTTTTCTCCCAGACCTTTTATGGCTTTGCTTTAAGCAACTGGTCTTGAAAATGCAACTGTTTTGCCTCTCCTTGTAGAATAGCCACCTTATTGATTAGCTTCTCAAATATCTTGATAGTGAAGCCCTTAAGCATGATGATGACAGGGCCATGGATATTCTTTAAAAGATTCTCAATGGCATGCTTCTTAAACAGTTGTGGCTTGCATTTTATACTCAGATTGCACCTTCAGAGAATATAATCAACAAGGGACACACTTGGGTGTTGTTCTGCTACAACGAGATCACCTACATTAACTCTATGCTGAGCTCCAGCAAACCTCTTGATAAAGAGTTGCTCTAACTCAGCAAATATCTTTATTGAACCATTGGCCAGTTAAGCATACCAATAGAAAGCAATCCCATTAGGCTACTAATAAAGAGGCAGAAAAGCAAAGCGTTGCTGCCACTAGCGTTGCAATAATTGGCCCTGAAGTGTGTTATATGCTTTCTTGGGTTTCCACTACCATCAAAGCTTTTGAAGGAAGGTGGCACGAAACCCTTGGAATATTAGATTGAATTGAATTCCTCCAGGTAGGGTCTACCCTTTGGAATAGATGATCCTCCCTGGGCTTGAGCCAATGTTTCCTTCACTTGCTGCTCAACTATGGATCTAATATCTTTTTCTTGCATGGAGGTACTTTCCACTACCTTCCTATATATGCTAGTGCTACCTTGCTCAACGAGAGGTAAGGTCTTGGCTGGGTCCAAGACATGCACTAACTCAACTAATCAATGTGTTTGTAGGATGAACTAGCTTATTTCAAATCTGGCCGCAAATAAGTCCTCTAACTATCATGCCATCTTATCTATCTGCTCATCTTTTTGTTCTAACTGATATCGAAGGTGTTGGACTGATTGGGCAGTGTCTTCCTGATTAACCTCATCACCTTCCATGGCCTACTGCTCCCTGAGAAGAGATCCTCTGGTATCTACCATGCAGACTCCAGCTAAGTCTCCTAACAAGTCATCTTCATTGGGATCGAAGCTAGCATTCTCCTCATCTGACCAACCATACCCCCAAATATCCTTCTTCTTTACAAGATAATGTGTTATTATCTTCTTGAGAGAATGATCTATCTGAACGGGAACAAATGATCTCAGCTGACCAGTGTGATCACTATCGTGCACTAAGAGGCACCAGACCTCACCTGCTGTTGGGGAGTCAATCCTATGAGAACTGTACTCACTAGATGAGAGACACTCTTGACTATCACTAGCTATGAGAGGAGTGACATTCCTAGGAGGTTCTACTATTATTGGTGCATCTGGGCTATCATCAGCTACCTTTAAAATAACTACTGCCATCTCCAGGTCCTGCTGAACTGATAGAGTTGGTGAAGGGATGACCACTATGCTTTGGGGTCACCATTCCCTCCACACCAACACTTGGGAAGAAGGTCGAGTAGGAGAGCTTGGCCTCCATATAAGGTGTAGATGAGGTAGGATCCCTCGATCGTAGTCAGATCAACAATGAGGTATGCTTCTCCTCGTATATGGCCTTCATGGTCTTTGATCACTGAGATGCTGAAGGCTGGTGATGGCGAATGGGGTAGAGTAGTGTGGAGACACACCAGACTCTCTATGCAGAGCTATCCTCTTATGATGATGGTCCCTAAGTAAGATGTTATGCAGGGTGGGTGGGGTAGCACAGCTAGAAAATCAAGTCAGGCTGACTAGCGGGAACCTCGCCTCTCCCTGGTAATGTGAGCAGATGTATGGGCCTCTCTAGCCCTATCTTGATGAATATGTTTCCCCACACTATTGGGGATAATGGATCTCAGATCAAATTGAGCTCCAGCCTCTGAATTTTTGTAAGCTTCACCAACCTAGCACAAAATTGATCAGAGGTTGGCGTACAACCACCTACACTGAGTAATTGATGGCTGATGCTGAATCATTGGTGAAGGTGATGTGCGAATCCTCCTAACATCCTCTTTGTCTGACCTAGAGAGATGATGAAACTGGTTTGTTGCAACCAGTGGTGAAGTCAAAATGGGAAACTCCTCAATAGCTGAATGGACGATTGCATCCATCTCCCTGGTAATCTTAGTGTGAAACCGCTTGATCATGTGGTTTTTGTTCTTTCATTATTTTGATAGGATGAGAGGTGAGCTGAGAGACTCAAAAGTGGGGAGGAAATCCCTAAAATCGGGAGCCTTAGAGGGTACTAATGAGAGGTGCTAGCCCTCACTAGAAAGACATGAGAAACCACGGGCACACTGGGGTCTTTATCACTATCTACTAAAGCTGGTGGGACTACCACTACTTTCCTCTTCAACAAGGAGTTATCAGAATCAAAAGGTAGATCAATTTGGATGATCGACTTCTGCCCAGCCACCGTGGTCCTACTGACAGTCATGAGGGGATTGCCCTCACATGTAATCCTCACTCCCTCAAATCTCCTATCGAAATGGATAAGGTGTGTATGATCCAATTGAGGGAAGTTGGTTTGGTCCAAAGCTAAATCCATACCATGAGGGAAAGTGAAAACAAATTTCTACGAGCCAATCATTTTAGATCAACTACAAAGACTGAAAAATTGGACTGTAGCTATATTGTAACTGATGGTGAGAATCTGCAATAGGAAACAAGCTTGGATCAGATTTCTATCTTTGTTGATTTTTTTGAATTTGATTTGAAAATTTGAACCCACATCCAACATCTTGGAAGTGTTAAGTAGGGTTCAAATGGATTTGAGAAGATTTAGAAATTTGATTGAAAGAGGAATTTTTTAATATGATTCCATCTTCAACAAATTTGGGTAGGTTGAAAAGTGGATTCAAATATTTTGAGAAGGATGCTTCCATAGGTTCATGTTTGTCTGAATTTAGATTTATTTTGATTTGAGGACCCTTTCCTTTAACAAATTTGAGTATGTTAAAGTTAGGGTCAATTGATTTTGTTTTTGATTTGGAATTTTGCTTACTTAGCAAATTTGGGTATGCTAAGTAAAGTGTTTGAAAATAATTGTTTCTATTTTGGGAATTGTTGTTTGATTTTGAAGATTGAAATTTTCACTTAGCAAATTTAGGTATGCTAAGTGAGGAACCCAAGTGTGTTTTGTTTGATTTTTGAAAATAGGATTCTTAGCAAATTTGGGTATGCTAAGAAAATCCTAAGGTGTTTCATTTGTTTTGGATATTTGATTTTTTTTGAAAAAGAAGGGTCCTTAGCAAATTTGGGTATGCTTAAGAAATCCTAATGTGTTTTATTTTTGTTTTGATTCGATTGAAAGCGAGACTTTAATTTAGCAAATATAGTATGCTAAGGATGAAATCCCACTTAGTTTTGTGAAATGGAAACTTCACTTAGAAAATTTGTGTATGCTAAATGAGATTCCAAAATATGTGTTAAAAATATTTGATTTGGTTTTGAAAATGGAAACTTCTCTTTAGCAAATTTAGTATGCTAAAGAAAAAAGTTCCAAAGGTGCTTGAAAATTTTTGGATTTGAATTTGGAGACTTTACATAGAAAATTTGAGTATGCTAAATGAAGTTCCAAATATGTTTAAAAATTTTTGATTTTGAATTTGGAGACTTCACTTAGCAAATTTGAGTATGCTAATAAAGTTCCAAATGTGTTTGAAAATTTTTTGATTTTGAACTTGGAGACTTTAGTTAAATAATTTGAGTATGCTAAATGAAGTTCCAAAAATGTGTTTGAAAATTTTTGATTTTGCATTTGGAGACTTCACTTAACAAATTTTAGTATGCTAAATGAAGTTCCAAAAATGTGTTTGAAAATTTTTGATTTTGAATTTGGAGACTCCACTTAACAAATTTGAGTATGCAAATTGAAGTTCCAAATTTGTTTGAAAATTTTGATTTTTTGATTTGGAGACTTCACCTAGCAAATTTGAGTATGCTAAATGAAGTTCCAAATATGTGTATGAAAATTTTTGATTTTGAATTTGGATACTTCACTTAACAAATTTGAGTATGCTAAATGAAGTTCCAAAAATGTGTTTGAAAATTTTTGATTTTGAATTTAGAGACTCCACTTAACAAATTTGAGTATGTTAAATGAAATTCCAAATGTGTTTGAAAATTTTTTATTTTGGATTTGGAGACTTCAGTTAGCAAATTTTAGTATGCTAAAATGAAGTTCCAAATGTGTTTTGAATTTTGAAAATATGATTGCTAAGTTTTGATTTTTGAAAAGAAGACTTCCATTCAACAAATTTGGGTATGTAAGGATGGAAATCAATCTTATTTTTGAAATGTAAAATTTTTTTTTTGTGTGTGATTATTGCTTTTTCAAAGAGGGAATTCCAACTTAATCATATGTGGGATATGTTTAAGTGGGATTTCCAAATAATATTATTTTTTATTTGGGAATGAAATCTTCATTCAATAAATTTGGGTATATTGAATGGAAGTGTTCATATATGCTTTTGAAGAATTTAGTTTTATTTGAAAATGAAACTATCATTCAATAGGTGTGAGTGTATTGAATGGAAAGGTTCATGTGTGCTTTTTGAAAGTTTTATTCTTAGATTTTGATTTTGACTTTTGGAAAGATGATTGTTCATTTTATTTTGAAAATGAAATCTTCATCAAAATGAATTGAAAGAAGATGTTCATTTGTGCTTTTGGAAAAGATTGTTGGTTTTATTTTTGAAAATTCCTGCATGTAACAATTATGAGAATTGTTAAATGAGGGTGATAAGATTTTGTGGAAAATATTTTATTATGTGCATTTTTGAAAGGGTGCTTTTGAAAAGCAAAGTTCTTATGGAAAATTTTCCTTTATTATTTTAGAATGAACCTTTCCATATCATAAAAATGATAAGGAGGAAGTCTTTAAATGTTTTCTTTTTTATTTAGATCTTTTTCTTTTTACCCATTGGAAAACCCAATGGGGGTTTTAAGACCAATATGGTGTGAGGTCCTAAAACCTAAAGATGTTGGCTAACTCAACTTAAGAATGAAATAAGCCAAGTGCCAATAGAAAGAAAGATAGTCTCAGATTCATACCAAAGTACAAACCTTCAGATTCATACCAAAGTACCAACCCACTATCGATACTCAAAGATAATGATCATTTACCAAAGATGGAGAGAGGAACCATCCCCAGCGAAGTCGCCAGAAAAATCTGTGGTGAAAAAAATTATATTATTCTTTTATACAATTCTTTCCTTCATCTGTCCCCTCTCCCTTTTGGGAAAAGAAGGATAAATGAAAATAGAAATATATAAAAGAATATACGCCTTGTTGGGACACCACGTAGATCCACAGATGTTCTTATTAAGGTGATCGGGTGTGACATTGAGGAGAGACGATAGCTGTAATGAAAGGAAATGATGTAGCTGTAATGTTCAGAATCTGGTATTCCACAACATTCCTTTTCATTTGACTTGGAAGAGTTTGTCCTTCCTGACATCACTCCCTCCCCATTTGGTTTACCTTTAATGTTCTTGTGTTAGAAAGAGTGATTGCTTACTCTAAGCCAGAGCCTCTTGGGCAAATGCACATATTATTTCTTATTGGAATAACAAAAGTCAAGATCTATTCATTGCTCCATGCCTTCCATTCATTGCTTTCTCTTTTAGAAAATTGAATATATGAATTCACTCTCTTTGACTTGATAGAGTCACTTTAGATACTACAATAAGGACTAATAGAATAATGAAGTGTTCTCACAAGATTAAATTTAGAAAGATAGAGCTTTGAACATTGAAGCTAGTGAAGTTCCACTAGGGGAGTTAGATCATATCTAGAAATATCTAAGTAAATGTCACATAGGGAGAAAGCTAACTCATCAAACACCGATAATGACTTTCACTTTCTAAATAGAAAGACATTATGTGAAGAGGTGAGTCACCACCAGGTGCTTGATATGTAATAGAACACAAACAAGCATTCCACTAGAGTTCTAGTGAAGGCTTAAAGGATAAAAAAAGAAAATACACAACCAAGCCAACTAGGAAGAGTATGTGAAATATAAATGAATAAATATAGAACAAACTATGAGGAATAAGGATGTTAAAAAGAACAATAATAGATAGCGATTTTATGATTGGTTGACAAATGTGACTTATGCGGACCAAGTGAGCTCATCATCATTATGATTTGCTTTAAATTTATGATGCCTAATGCCATTAGATTAGATATCAATAGCTAGTAGGCTTGGGTAGTGAATTTTCATTTAAAAGATAGAGGAAGTTTTCATTTGAATATTTAACTAGCACCTTTGAGAAGTCAAGTTTCTAACTTTTCTCTAAAATAAAGTAGTAGGTCACCACCTACAATGGACCTAATCTAATAAGGACTCTAGACAATGGGTCATATTACTAAGATTTAACAAGAAAAAGTAAAACAAGGTTTATTTTAAAGGGTTCATTATGTTCTCTAGCCCCATAGTTAATTACATCCTAAGGGATGGGATCCTTAGAATACTCTCTGGTAAATGATCAATGTCTCCAAAAATTTCAATAGTGGACTATCAATAAATTAGTTTATTTTGGAAGATGATGGGATTAATCAAGAGGGAGTTATTATCAAAGCCAAAAGTAAGATAAGTAGGAGATGATGCTAAATGCATCTAATTATCTATAGTTCTTTATATTTTTTAGTGATTTAATTTATTTGAGTTGAATTTTTCATTAAATTTAGGACTTATGATTCCATAACACATTAAGGCCAGGTGAGGATTTAAAGCATGGCCCAAAAACTAGAACCTAAATCTAGTGAGCTTTTATAAAGCACAACCTAAAGAAAATGGGTAATGGTTTTCCTCCACAGAGAACAAACCATTATTTGGACTTCTACAACTGGGTGGCCAACTAACTCCTCTATGATTTTAAATTCATGTAGGTCTATGCTTTATACAAGATAGCAAATTATTTAAAATAGACTAAGTCTTACTCATTAAAGAGACTAAATCATGAAAGACATGCTTCAAATGACTAAATTTAATCAATTCATATTTCATTTTAATTTTAATTTTGAAAATTTTTTTTGACTCAAGTTAGGATTCATACAATGCATAAGATGAGATTGGCCAAAATAAAAGGTGTGTTTCCCTAAAAAATCAAAAGTTTCTCAATGGTGGAAGCCCTCCATTCAATAGTGAAACAATATGCATTTGTGCATGATGTTATAAAAAATACTCATCCACAAATTGCTAATTCTTTTATCTTGATTTTAGCCTAGCTTTAGGTGAGGTTATGAGTTCTTTATTTTAGTTTTAAATTGTTAGATTTGGTAAAAGATTTATTTTTTAGAGCTTAATCTACATCTACCATACATAAAACCAAGGAAGAAACTAGAAAAAGGATGCCACCAATGCACAAGCTAAAATCATCAATCAATTTATAAAGCTACTAAAAGAATAAGAGTATTGGTACCATTTAAAAACAAATTGGTGTGGTCTGTTAATGGGTTATAAATGAATTCAATAAGCAAGGAATTCATTTATGGTCTTCAATTCATTTCTTCTTTTTCTTCTTTGTTTCTTCTTTTTTTCTTTCTTCTTTGGTTCTTTCTTTTGGATGGTTGGAAGGTGGATGAAAGGCTTCACATAGTGCATAAGATGAGATCTTATGACCAATGTCATCTAATCTATAATCATTATAAAATCCTAATTGTAAATTTATAGAAAAGGAAAAGCTAATCTAAACTCTTCAAAATAAAGGTTAAAATTTAAACAAACCAAATCAAACATGTATATTGGACTTATTTTTTGACAAGTTATATGATTATTCTTGGGTATAAATACAACAAAATAATTTATATTTTTATTTATTTGATTTCTTAAAAATATGAATGGTTGACTAAGATCCATTCATTCTAATATACATCCTAACATTGAAAAAAAAATATATAAAATAAGCAAGCATCAAACCATTTTAAACCTAAAGCTAGAAATTGGTGACTTAGTCTAATGTGATTGCTTTGAAGGTTTTAATGGTATAAAATATGGCTTTAAGTTAGAATTTTCTAAGTGTGAGCATGTTCAACTTAGAGGGTTTCATTTAAGTGATTTAATTATTTTGGGTTTATTTTATTTCATATTTTGATTAAGTTCAAGTGAATCCTACAATTAATTACTAAGTTATAAAGAGAAGGAAAAGAGAGAGAACTTCTCTTAACTAAGTAATTTCTAAAGTAGATTCATGTTTTTTTTTTGTTTAGTGAATGTTTTGATTAAATGTTTTAATTAATCCTAAGTTTAGATGAACTCTAAACAAACCTATTAAAGAAAGGCATTTTAATATTAAATAAAATGAACTAAATTCACAAAACATACATTACTTCATTTCTTAATTGTATAACATGCATATGGATGAGTCAAAGATAACACACATTATATTTTACATTATGATGCATGCTAAAAATTAATTTAAAATGAAAGTTTATGATTCAATTTTCATTAAGTAGAAAATTTTCTTATTCAATTTCACATGCACACATAAGAAAAGCATAATGATATAAAAATATTAACAGATGTAATACAAGATTTGCTTAGATTTAAAATATAACCAATGTTGACACTATTATACTACTTTCCTTAAATATTACATGTGTACAAAATGAATTTGAAAAGAAAGAGCATAAAAATTTATTATTTTATTGTTTATGATTTGAGCATAATTTTTTTTAAGTGATAAATGAATAGGATATGAATAAACAGTTTAGGTTCTTTTCAAATGAACCATACACCTTTTAAATCTATTCAAAACTACATAAAGGAAGAGAAGGAGAACCTACATTACATCATTTATTTCATATGCAAGCTTATAATTAAGATATAAGTAACACACTTTCAATTTTGATAATTGATTCATATGTTTTGAAAATAATTTGAATTTAATAGTGATAATAGCCACTCATATTCTTACTTTAAAACACATGCAATTTGACATAAAGTAAATATTTTCATTTTAAATTTATTTTTGAAAAGCATGGATGAAACCATGACATACATATTTAGCAAGTTAAGAATTAAAATTAATGAAATGTAATACATTCACTTTAATTAAATCTAAAGATCTTAAATAAGAAAGCTTAAAGTAAAAGTTTATTTAATGATTTTGTTTGATTTTGAGTTTTATTTAATTTTGAAAATGTGATTTGTTTACTATTCTAACCCATTCCATGTGAAAATTTTGAATTTTTAGATGATTAGATTCATTTTAGATTTTGATTAGGTTAAGGTATGAATTAAACATTAACTCTTACCTACACCACCTTAGCATAGTTAATCAGTAATTATGAGCCAATGAGATGACATAAAACCTCACATTTAAATTTGCAATGCATTAGGAAGAAAGGGTGCAATTTGGCTCATGATTAATGGTTAATTAAGCAAGGGTTTAACTTAATTTCAAAACATCACAATTGAGTTTGATTTCCTTAATTGAACTTAGGCTCTTGAACACAATCTACCAAAGTAGATTAATTAAGTTCTTGAAAGTTTTAGAAATTTTAGAAATTAATTAAGAGGGTAATAATGAATTAGCCTTATTTAATTATTAAGAAAAAGGGGTTTAGGGAATAGCTTGAAATGCTCCAAAATTATTCCTAAACCTCTATCATAGACAAACCTTAATCAATTTTAATAAGATTAAAATACTAATCAAACTCTTAAACATCTTTATTTACATAAAGGTGGTAATTAGGAAATGAATTAAATTACTCAATTAAGCCATCAATAAATCAAAAGAAAATTACATGAGGCGAGTCATCTAAAATATACCCAAAGTTTGAGATTAATCATTGGTAATTGGAGTAATTAACAAAATAAGATTTCAATAAAAACAAAATGAAAGATACAACTCAAAATCCATTAAAACAATTTAGATTATTCTAGATTGAATTATCTTTAGTGGCTTATCTCATATTTCTCAGATATTTTTGAGAGATATGAATTTTGAAGTTTAGAGGATTAATTAAAATTATTTAAAACCTAATTAATCCCTTGATCTAATAGCATGTTGCATTGGTGAGTCAGTTTTACATGCGTCAATGAAACATCATGTCACTGCATGGAATATTGTGATTTTATATATCATTAGATCAAGGATCGAATGGCCAAGAATTAACCCGTGATTTTAAAAGGTAAAATAGGATTTAAAAGTGCATTTAATCTCTCCATCAAAATGCAGATGATTGATCATCCATTCTTTCACGAATATGTCACTTTGAAGATTTAGGCT
Source organism: Cymbidium sinense (assembly GCA_021442155.1). Classification (NCBI taxonomy): domain Eukaryota; kingdom Viridiplantae; phylum Streptophyta; class Magnoliopsida; order Asparagales; family Orchidaceae; genus Cymbidium; species Cymbidium sinense. The sequence goes on along the minus strand of CM038214.1, from coordinate 179,924,797 downwards.
CAGAGCTTTGGAATGAAAACTTGCACACACCATCTAATAATGTCAAGCCTATCTAGTGAAAATCTCATGCCATTAAACTTTGAAATGTTGAGAAAAAGGTTGGGTTTGTTGAGTATTGGGTATATTGAAAATAGGTTTTCAAGTTTCATTGGTTAGTTCATTTGGTGGTTTGGCTCATGTTGACCCATTTAGGTCAAAATGGGTCAACTTAGTCAATTTGGTCAAATTGGCAAACCAGTTGGGTCAAGTTCTTATGATCATTTGAAATATTTTGGTGGCTTTGGTTTGATTCGATTTGGTTTAGTTTTAAGTTTGGCTCATATGACTTCATTTAGGTCAAATGGGTCAAGTTGACCAATTTGACCAATTTGACCTATTTGAGCTAGGGATGTTGATGGTTAGTCATATGAAGTTTTGGTATCTTTGTTTCAATCAATTTTGGGTTTGAATTTGGCTCAACTTAGGTCAAGTTGGGTTCAAGGTCAATTGACTGGGTTAGGTATAGTTTGGCTTTGGTCAAGTTCAACAAGTGATTTGGAATGAACTTGATCATTGGTTTTAATCAATTTGGCTTAGATCAAGTTTTGATACATTTTGACTTTTAGGTCAAGTTGGGTCAACTTGGTCAAGTGTTGGATTAAATTTAGGATCATGTTGACTTGGTCAAGTTCAAACATAGTTCATGAATGAACTTAGATCAATGGTTTCAATTTGACCTATGGTGGATTTTGGCTATGTTGGTTTCATTTTGGCTAAGTGTTGACTTGGTCAACCCTTGTTTGACTTGGTTTGATTTGGGTGATTGATCATCTCATGATGATTGTTGATCATGATGAGAGGCATAGGTGAGTTTGATTCAATCCAATTTGGTTAGATTAAATTTGGCTCATGAGTACTTTAGGTGGTCAAGTGAGCCTAAGTGGGTCAAATGGCTTGGTCAAAGCTTTATTTGAACTTGTATATGGACTTATGATTGAAATATAAATCCATTTGCAAGTTGTTTGAAGTCAAATGGGCTTTGATTCATTTGATAATTTCATATTCAAAAGAAGAACATGAATGCATTTTAGGTTTGATTTTTGAATTGAGTTTTGATTTGGTGATTTAAGTTTGTATTTATATTTGGATTCATGATTGTAGGGTTGATTGAATCATGAAGAAAAATCAAGTTTAGATTTGAAGTTGATTTGGCTAAGTTCAAGATTTTAACTTGAGGCTTAGGTTGGATTTTGAATGTATTTGAGTTTGATTTTTGGAAGTGGTTTTGATTGTTTAATTTATATTTCATTTATATATGTGAATATAAATGATAATATATAAATGGGTCATGTGAAAATTTCAAGGATTTGAAGTGATTTGATCATGATCCAAGCTAAGTCTTTAAAGAGAATTTAAAGGACTTAGAAATTTTGGAGTTTGAGCTTGAATTTTGAATTTTATTTGATTGATTTATATTTATATTTTATATATGTGAATAAATAGAATATAAATGAGTTATGAGAAAATCCCATGAATTTGAATTGGTTTGATCATGATTTTGGCTAAGTCCTTAGAGAAAAATTAAGGACTTAAGGAGGATTTTAAATTTGGAATTTAATTTTTGGATTTGATTTGATTGATTTGTATTTATATTTCATTTATATATGTGAATATAAATGAGAATATAAATAAGTTATGTGAAAATACCATGAGTTTGAATTGATTTGATCATGATTTAGGTTATGTCCTTAAGAGAGAAATTAAGGAATTAAGATGGATTTTAAATTTGGAATTTAATTTTTGGATTTGATTTGATTGATTTATATTTATATTTCATTTATATATGTGAATATAGATGAGAATATAAATGAGTTAAGAAAATCTCATGAGTTTGAATTGGTTTGATCATGATTTAGACTAAGTCTTTAAAGAAGATTAAGGACTTAAGAAAGATTTACTGAATTTCATTCATGGGTTTCAATCATAGATTTCAATCATGGATTTCAATCATGTGGCATTGATTTGAGTTTGGAAAATCAAATAAGATTGATTTGGGGTTTGACTTGAAGGAAGGATGTGAGGAATGGTTCAAGCTAAGGGTAATTTTCCTAACACCCTAAAGCATGACCTATTCATGGCTAACTTCTAAGTCTCAGGGCTGAAGAGTGTCCACTAATCACTAGATGTGTCTTAAGACTAAGGAACTCTTAAAGTTTAAGAGAAGTCCTATGTCTAAGATGGAGGAGTTGAGAGCTCATTATAAAAATGAGGGTCCAATAGTGGTGTGACAAGGAACACTTTTGTGTTGACATTGATCCAACAAGAAGAGCACAAGCACTAATAGAAAATCTATCCCTAACCCAAGGTGTAGAAGGAATCTAGCTTAGTGCAATGTGGCTCTCTTTTGTCCAGGGACATAAGAGAGGAAGGAATCCACTAAGGGATAGAGTGTGAACCTTCAAGGAAGTTCAAGTCATCCACAAAGGGGATGAGAGGTTTGATTTGGTTTAGGTCTCACGAGGAGAAATTTCCCGAAGAGGGTTAAATTTGTTTCAATTTTTTTGGTTTGGATTTTGAGATGGATCTTGTTGGTTTATGGATCATGCGTAGGAGCCATGGAGGCTAGACCTAACTCAGTTACCAATCTAAAGGGGTAGTCTACAAAACATATAGGACTAGCCAACCAAAGGGATGCCTTTTGGTATCGTGTACTAGAAGAAAGCATAGTAGACTTACATCCTCCAAAGTAGAGACCGGTTCTTTGGAGTAATCTATTGGCAAGATAGATTGAACCCAACCTAGGGATTGAGTGAATGCCTCTAGGGACTTAGATCAACTCAAAGATAGTTAAGATTAATTTCATTTTATATTTGTTCATTTTGATGGATTCCATTGGTTTGATGGATCCTGAGAAGGGCTCATGTCGACTGGACTATCTGATTTATTAAACCAAAGGGAGTAGCTCGATGGGAGAACTATCGACCAAGGAGTGCCTCTCGATTTGCAATGATCAATTGAAGGGAAGAAAGCTTGGGGACTCACACCTTCCACTACAAAAGACCACGGTGATTGGTTTCTTTGGGCAACAAATCAAACCGACTAACTTAATTTTTTGACTATCATGCTAGAAAGAATCATAGTCTTACACCATTCAAAGCAGAATGATTGTCGGGGTAACCTACTTATGGAAAAATAGATTGAACCTAACCTAAGGGTGACTACGAAGTGAGTGTCGACTTAGGGACTTATCTCAACTCGGTGTAGGAGAATTCTTATGAGTTTATCCGACAGATAAAGGATGCACCTTGGGAAGAGGGGGACCTTTGGGGGCTCGAATTCCTAATCCACAAGCAAATATTTTTGTTTATTTTATTTAGTTTATTTTATCATGGACTCTGTTAGTTTGCAAGGGATAAAACTGAGAAGGAGCTTATATCAGCCTAGACCTATCTCAGATTTCTAAGGGAGAATTTTGCATCCGTGAACAAATTCTCCAACCATGGGTGGTTACTAGGAAAGGGGATCCAATCCAAAAGTAACGGGTAGTGTCTAAATGGGGTGCAAAGGATGATCCAAATAGAGTGCACTGAGGATGGGGTCACTAAGGGCTTAATCCAAAACCGAAGAAGATGACGGCTAGTCATATATTCAATAGGTATTGTGTTCAACTCAAGGAGAAAGTGTGGGGACTCATATCCAAGAGTGGTGTATCTACTTGGGTGAGTCAGATAGTGAACATCAACCAACCTAAATGCATCGTTTGCACAATCATAGGAAGAAAGCTCGGGACTCACATCCTCCATAGCATAATTGATTCTGGGATAGTTTGTCTTATTTCGATGGGTGTTATTGACAGGCGACTACTGAATGCCATTTGGGAACTTATATCGACTCAAACATAGTCAAGAGGAAAGGAGCCTCTGGGGGACTTATCCTGGACCTCAAACATACTTGACCTAGTTAGATCATGATGATTAGTTCAAGAAGAAAGAACGGGGACTCACATCTTCTTAAACAAATTCAACATGAGGTAGCTTACTGGTTGGGCAGTGAAGCTTACCATACTAACAAGGCACTCATTCCTTTGTAATGGTCAAGTTAGGGAGAAAATGCTGGGACTCACATTTTCTAAATAAATGACCACTAGGGTGACATACTAGTGAGGCAACATGTAAACCTGACCTAAAGTAGCTAATGAGTGAGTGCCATAAGGGGCTTGCTCCCACATCAAAATAGCTCAAGATAAAAGATTTGTGTTTCTTTTCTTACATGTGTCAAAAGGAATAGGATGCCTCAGGGGACTCTTACACCTACTTAAACATGCTAGTGATTGATGAAATGATGCCACAGATGGCAAAAAAATTTCCACTAGGAAAGGATGCCTCTTGGGTTCTCTCACACCTATCTTAGTTGTGCTAATCAAAATAGGATGCCTCTCGGGTTCTCTTACACCTATTATTAATAGCATCAATTGAGTTTGTGTTGTGAAAGAGGGATAAAATGCCATTGGGGGACTCTTCACTAACCCTAGACAAGTCATGGCAGATTCGCAAGACAAGCAAACAACCCTTTAAAAGAATAGAAGATTTGATGAATGGAATCAAATTTTGTTCTTTTTTTATTAATAATTATTTTCAAACATGATTTGTTTCATGGCCGATGCTCCCCTTTACAATCAATAAGATGATAAGATCCTCTTTAGTAGGCCTTCTCTATGACATAGGGGCCTTCCTAAGTGGGTTCAAACTTGCCTCCCATCTTTCAACGGGCAACAATTGGTCTCCTTAGGACTAACACAAGTTCTCCTACTCAGAAAGACCTAGGGCAGACTAGCTTGTTGTGAGCTTGAACCATTTTGGCTTTGTACAACTTCGAGCATGCACAGGGTGACTCTCCTCCAAACCTTGAGCTCTTCTAACCATGCATTGGTCATGATCTTGCTACCCAATGCTATCCTTAGTGAGGGAGTTGAACTTAAATGTAGAACAACTTAGACCCATACACTAAGAAAATGGGTAGGGGTTGGAGTTATATAGTGTGGTAGACCCACAAAGATTCAATTAGCTGCTAGTTCCACTATTGTTTGTTGTCATCAAGAGTCTTCTTCAATATTTGGATGAGAGTTTTGTTGAATGCTTCTGCTAAGCCATTTGCTCTAGGATTATAGATGGTGGAGTATCTATGATCTATACCATGTCTTCTCACAAAGTTATTAATCTTCGTGCTATTGAATGTAGTAACATTATCGGATATAATTCATCGAGCCATCCCAAACCTATATACGATATGGTTCTAACTAAGAACATATTGAGTGACCTCTAGTGGGATGGCTTCGCCCACTTGGAAAAGTAGTCGGTGGCGGATGAATGATGCCCCTTAGAAGAAGAGGATCAATCGGACCCAATGTTGGTACCCCAACACTCAAATGGCCATGAGGCCAATGTAGGGTGTAGAATGTTGGGAGGTTGGTGGAAGACCACGTGTATCGATGGCATCTCTAGCTACATCCATAGTTTGTAATCATCAAGGCCGGTATCAAAGTGATCTTCATCTTCATCTTTGATCGATTGATGTGCTTGCATAGACAGTGTAGCTCAATTATAATGCCATGGGCTTCTTATTTGTCTAAACAACATAACCACATTTGATCAAAGGATCGTGTATAGGTGCCATCAACAAGAGCGTAGGAGAGCTTAACAATGAGGTCAACAACTTTTCTCGGAGACATAACATAGATTGGGGTTATTCTACCATCAACTATGCAAGGGCAAATGGCTTAGCATAAGCCTTCAACAAAACTCTCATCTAAATACAAATGAAGACACTTGACAACAACAAGTGATGACATGAGCAATTAGTTGAAGCCATGTGAGCCTACCGCACCACAAATAGAACTCTAACTCAGTCTACTCTTTTCTCCTTAGTTTATGGGTTTGAAGTCATTTTACCATTAGAAGTCCAACTCTAATCACTAAGGATAGTTGTGGGTAGCAAGATCCCAACAGACCAGAATGCTAAGTTATGGTTAGAAGAGCTCAAAGGATTGGTGGAGAGAGGCTTGCGAGCATGCCAAAACCTTGAGTTGTACAAAGAAAAATTGATTCAAGCTCACAATAAGTTGGTTCTGCAATGAATTTTCAAGTAATGAGCTTATTTTAGTTCTAAGGAGGTCGATTGCCATCATAAGATGTGAGGCAAGTTTGAACCCACTTGGAAAGGTCTTTTTGCCATAGAGAAGGCCTACCAAAGAGGATCTTATCAGCTTATTAATCATAAGGGAGAGCGCCCAATGCTTCCAATCAATAGACTCTACTTAAAGGAATATTATAAATCATATTTGAAAATAATTATCATCAATGAAAATTTTATTTTGAATTTAATCTCTTCCATGTCAAAAGTATTCTTATTTACAAATTTGCCACAATGTATTTAGGGTAGGTGTAAGGACCCGAGCGGAATCCTATACCTCATCGACATAACACAAATATATAAAATAAACACATATCTTTTGTCTCAAGAAACTCTGAGATAAGTTAACGCTGACTCACCGAGATTACTCTAAGTTGGTGACATCTTCTTAGTGTGTCACCCCAGTGGTGTTCTTGCTTTGGAGGATGTAAGTCTACTACACTTTCCTTCCTTGGCCATTTCACAACAATGAGCACCTTATTAGTTTAGTAGGCCTTAATGCATGGTAGGTAAGCTACCTCATGTTGGCTTCATTTAAGAGAATGTGAATCTATTATGTTCTCTTCTTGAATTAGCCTTCGTGCACTAATTGGGTCAAATATATTTGAGGTTTAGGATAAGTCCCCTAGTGGCTCCATCCCTCCTGACTGCTTTAAGTCTGGGTCTAATCCTTCCTTAGGGCTCCCTGTTTAGTAGGTTCTCTAGGTTAGATAACATTTGTCCCATCAATGATAGACTTTCCCGATGATCAGTTCCACTTATAAAGTTGTAAGCCTACACGCTTTCTTTCCAGATTGATCGTTGGACATCGACGGGCACCTTAGGTTAGTTGGTTCTCACTATCTAAACACCACTCATGCATGGATACACCTTAGGTTGGTTGGTTCTTGCACCTTAGGATACACCACTCATGCGTAGATGTAAGCTGCTATGCTTTTAGTTGGCCAATACTATAGGCTTTCTTTCTAGGGCTTTAGATAACCCCAGTAGCACCTCCCTATGGGCACTATATTTGGATCATGTCCTTTGCGACCCCATTTAGATACACACCCAGATTAGACTTCAAGTACCACCTTTGTGGTTGGAGAATCCATCCTGTGGATGTGCGATTCTCCCCATAAATCGAGATAGGTCAATGCCTACATAGCCCCTTCAGTGTGGTCCCTTGCACCAACAGGTCCACATAAACATATAAACAAAAAATATATTCACTTGTGGATTAGGAGGACACCCAGTGGTACCTTCCCAAGTAGACATCCTATCTTTAGAGCATGGTAAAACTCCCCATAGAATCGACTACTCTTGAGTTGATATAAGTCCCGTGGCATTCACTCAATAGTCCTAAGTTGGGTTTGATATGTTATGCTACCAATAGGTCACCCGGTTGTTCCTACTTTACAAGATGAAAGTCTCCTTCTTCCTTGCAGTGACTGCAAAACTTAGGTTGGCTAGCTACCTCACCAGACTATCCCTTTGTATTGTAAATCGAGATAGGTCAAGTTTGATATATCCCCTTCTCAGTTGGTCCATCACACATTAACATGGTCCATAAATTAAATCTATCAAATTTGACCAAGCTCACATCCCCAGTGGATATGCCCTCAATTCAAAATCAAACTAAACCAAATAAACCATATTAAATCACATGAAATTTAGATAAAAATATTCGACTACTTCTTTTAGTTGACATAAGTCCCTGACATTCACTTAGTATTCCTAGGTTAGGTTCAATTTGTATCCAATAGGTCACCCGTAGTTGTTCCTTCACTTTGGAAGGTGTAAGTATGCTATGCCTTTTCCTAGCACAACATTTTGCACAAAAAAGGCAACCCCTTAGGTTGGCTAGCTCTACCCAGCAGTTATCCCTTGGATTTGTAAACGAGGTAGGTCAAGTTGATAAAGCTTCTTCTCGGTGGGTCCATCATACCCGGGGTCCACATTAACAATTAAATTAAACCCAATCTAATTTTTCTAGTGGAGTTAAATCATACCCTTCTCCCCATGGAGCCCCAAATCATATATAAACAAGTAAAGCAAACAAATCAAATTCAGAACCAACCTCCCCAGTGGAGCAAAATTAAAATAACTCCCCAAATAGAATCTAATTCAAAGAAATCCAACCAAACTCTTATTCCCAGTGGATACATCCCCAAAAAAATCTATGAATTCAAACTCAAATCCCAATCCCCAATAGATAGCCCGAACCTGCTTCCCAAGTGGAAGGATTATATACCCTAGATCAGACTCGAGCCCATATCTCTAGCAGATATGCCTCCACATCAATTAAAATAAAAACAAATTAAAGTTGATTTGATTTAATCTGGTGGATTATAGATTCCTATCCCGGATCTTCTTTCCATAAATCATAATCAAATAAAATTCAAACCTTATCCCTAGATTTTCTTCTTCTATGCCCTCGATATAGACCCTCACATGTCATGTCCAATGCATGTGTGATCCCCAGCGGATCTCCCATGTCCTTGACATGAATTCTCATCAAATCTTATTTCTTCTCTTATGCACACCTTTAATACTTCAACCAAAAGCCTAACAATGTAGTTGTTCAAATTACATCATCTTAACATTGTAATCAACATTTTATGATTTGTGATGGTGCAAGCTCAAACTAACTATACAATATCATGCTAAACATATTATAGTGTGAATTAACACACAATATATAATATGATGTTATATTATAATTTGGTATATAATATAATATATTTTCTAATAATACACCTCATTAGAATCACTTAAAAGGAACAAATAACAAAATTTTCTCAAAATATGAATAATGTTCATTTTGGATATAAAATTGTTATTTTCCTATTAGAAATGGTACAAAATAGCATAATTTTGGTGTTGCTTCTTGGTGTGTGCCGTGAATTTGCCAAAATCTTCCATCTCAACTTTCAAATTAACATTTTTGTGAGTTTTGACCCAATTATAACAAAAGTAAAACATACTAAAATGTACAATAACATTTTGTAACACACTAACATATTCATATATATGTGAAGTTATATTGTTATGTACATTATATTTTAATATGATTTCATATAATATATTGTCTTACATTACACCTTAAAATGAATCACTTTAAGCAAAAAATTTGTAAAATTTGGTTGAAAAATGAAAATTTATTTTGGATGCAAAATTCCATTCTTTTGATTAAATGACACACTGTAGTAGACCCCAAATGATGTTCCCTAAAGCTTACTTTAAATTTGGCTATCATCTCAACTTATAAATCAATATTTTTATAAATTATACTAGTACAAACTCTACTACATCATACTATAACAAACTAAAATATGCTAAACAACAAGTAGTAATACACAATAGCATGCTATAATGCATGATGCTACACAATGTTATGGCATCCTATATTATAATACACTATAACATATTATATTATATTATATTGCAAAGTGATTTCTTAAGATAAAAAATCATAAAATTAGTCTAAACAATCAAAAACTATATATTTTAGTTGTATCACTTACATATTTAAATTGAAACAATATATTATGATGCCATGCTATACCTATTATGAATTTGGCCAAATTCCACTATTTAAAAGTCTAAATAAAAATTTTTATAAATAATGCTAGTGTAGGCTCCATTATATGATTGTGAAGTACTAAAAGAATTTAAAATGTGTAGAACAATATATTATGATACATGATGCTATACTATGCTACACCATATAATATTTATTTTAAACATAAAATTTTACTTTTTTGACTTCAAATGGCGTAGCACAGCTGTGATACTAGAACCTAATTCCCACTTCAAATTTAACAAATTTAATCATTTGATTTATTAAATCAATATTTTGAAGATTTATATTAATATAGACTATAGGGCACAATACCATAATATACTAAAACATTTCAATACATCTTATAACATCCAAAAAAACATCACTACATGCTCAAACATCTTATAATATATGTTGACCTCACTTTTGGAGTGAGCTCTCAACTTCCTCATTATAGATCTAGGACTCTTGTAGACACTAAGAGTTCCTTAGTCTTAAGATACTTCTACTGATTAGGTGAACACTTAACCTAACCCTAGAGACTTAGAAGAGTTGTCAGGGAATAGGTTATGCCTTGGGATTTAGGAAGACTTGCTTACCCTATAGCCTTAAACCAATCCTTGCTTCCTTCTTCCAAACCAAACCTCAAATTCAAATCCAAGATCATAAATCCAATCCCACTCCAAATGATTAAAACCCATGATTAAATTAAAATCCAAATCCTTTCCTAAGCCTTTTGATTTTTTTATGGACTTAGCCTTAACCAAATTCAAATCAACCCAAACTCATTAATATTTTTATAAATCAATCATTCCTTCATTTATATTCAAAATATAAATGAATTCTAAATTCAAACCATTCAAATCAAATCAAACTAAACCAAACCATTCCTACTTTAGCCCTTTTGACCCACATCCCTCAATTTGATTAAATTTTCTTCCAAATCACTCCAAACTCAATTTTCTCATGAATCATTTATATCTTCATTTATATTTGCAAATATAAATGAAATATAAATCAAATGGCTAAAACAAAACCCAAATCAAATCAAAGTCCCAATTTTAGTCCTTTTAGCCAATTTCTAGTACGTGATAAATGATATCCAAATTAACTCAGAACACATGGATTTCTTCATAACTCAATCACTACTTCAATAATTATTCTAAATATAAGCACAAACTATAATTATCAAACCAAATCTAAGTCAACCCAAGTCAGACCAAAGTTAGCCCTTTTTGACTTGAAATTATCATATGAACCAAAATCCATAGGGCTTCAAACCACTTGCAATTTGATTTATATTTCCATCCTAAGTTCATATGTGGGTTAAATTAAACTTGAATCAAGACATGATCAAGCCAATTGACCCATTTAAGTCCACTTGACCCAAAGTAACCTAGAAGACCTTTTTAAGCTAAGTTCTAATTCAACCCAAATTGGATTGAACTAAGCCCATCCAAACCCCATAACATGATCAACAATCATCCTAGGTTAATCAATTCTCTTGAATTGGGTCAAACCAAGTCAACCTGACCCTTTCACCAAGTCAACATTTAGCCCAAATGAAACCCAAACTAGCCAAAACCCACCATATATCAAATTGATTGAAACCATTGATTCAAATTAACACATAATCAATGATTGAATATTTCCAAACCCTCACTTGAGCCAAACCAAGCCTAAATGGCCATTTGACCTAAGTTGACCCAAATTGGCCTAATGAGCCAAAATGGGTCAAATCATGATTTGATCCAAATTGATTGCAACCAATGGCTCAAGTTCATTCCAAATCACATATTGAACTTGAACAAAGCCATGATTGAGCCCAATTTGACCAATTGGTCAACTTGACTCAACCTAGCCCAAATTGACCTAAAGGGTCAAATTGGCCAAAATCAAATTAAATTAAATCCAAACTAAACCTACAATTAATTTCAATGGAAATTTAAATGGACATGTTGGTAGAGTGGTAAAAGATTTTAAAAGTATTCATGGTGGTTATGGATTTGGAGTGACTAATGAAGAAGGTAGGACTTTATTAGATTTTACTTTAGCTTATGATTTTGTAGTTGCTAATACTTTATTTAAGAAAGAGATGAACATATCATTACTTATAAAAATGGATCTATTGAAACACAGATTGATTTTTTTCTGATAAGAAATAAAACTTGTTTAGATTGTAAAGATTGTAAGGTCATTCCAAGTGAAAGTTTAAGTACCCAACATCGATTGTTAGTTATAGATTATAAGATGAAAGATTGAAGAAAAATAAATCAAATTATTATCCTAGATTAGATGGGGACACTTAAAACAAAATAAAATATTTTAAGAGCAAGCTACAAGAGCTGATGTTATGGAAGAATGTTATGTGGGAAATAGCAAGTGAAAAATGTGCTTGGAGAAGTCAAATGGAAATCTTCTTTAATAAAATAGTTAGTGATAAAGCAAGAAAAGATAAGAAATAAAAAGAATTGTTATAAAATATAGTTTAGATATAAAAATTCAGAGAATTAGGAAAGATATAAAGTGGCCTGTAGAGATTCTAAGAAAGTAATATATGATGCAAAAATGTTAGCTTTTAGTGATTTATAAAATATATTAGATATAAAAGAAGGTGAAAGATGTATGTATAAGTTAGCCAACCAAAGAGATAGTAGAAGTAAAGACCTAGTTCAAGTGAGGTATATTAAGGATGAAAATAATAAAGTATCTTTCTTAGAAAAAGATATTGAAAATAGGTGGATGAGGTATATTGATAAACTTTTTAATGAAGGATATGAAAGTATGATTAATTTTTGCAACCTTAATACCCTAAACAAAAAAGAAAGAATTTTATTTTTATCATCATATTAGTAAATCTCAAGTCAAAGAAGCTTTAAGGAAAATGAAATGTGTAAAATAGTAGGACTGATGAAAAGAAGTGTGAAAATGTTTAGTAGATCAAGGAATTTCTTAAAATTTTTTAATGTTATTTTAAAGACTAAAAAAGATGGTAGATGAGTGGTGGAGGAAGAGTGTGTTGGTTCCTATATTTAATAATAAAGGTGATGATGCAAATTATAGAAGAATTAAGTTAATGTGTCATACATTAAAATTATGGGAGAGAGTAATTGAGCATAGGTTTGGTTTCATGCCAAGTAGATCTACTATGGATGCTATACATTTGTTAAGATGTTTGATGGAGAAGTATAGAGAAAGTAAGGAGGATCTACATATGATATTTATTGATTTAGAGAAAGCTTATGATAAAGTTTCAAGAGATGTTCTTTGGAGAGTTCTAGAATAGAAAGGAGTTAATATTGGTTATATTCAAGTCATCAAGGATATGTATAATAGAGCTATTACTTGTGTCCAACACAAGGAGGATTGACAAAATATTTTCCTATTTCAATTGGATTTCATCAAGGATCAGCTTTAAGCCCTTATCTTTTTGCTTTAGTTATGGATGTTCTTACTAAGTATTTACAAGAAGATGTACCTTGGTGTATGCTTTTTGCTGATGACATTCTTCTTGTTGATAAGACTAGAGATGGAGTCCAAGAGAAACTTGAATTATGGAGGTCAACATTAGAGTCTAAAGGTTTTCATTTAAGTAGATCTAAAACTAAATATATGGAGTGTAATTTTAGTTGTAGAAGTTCTAGTTATAGTGTAGTGCCATTAGGTGAACAAGTCATTAATAAGAGTGAGTGATTCAGATATTTAGGCTCTATTGTTCAAAATGATGGTGAAATAGATGGAGATGTTATTAGTAGAATTCAAGTTGGATGGTTTAAGTGGAGGAATGCATCTGGCCTGTTGTGTGATAGAAAAGTTCCACTTAAACTTAAGAGAAAATTTTATAAGATTGTGGTAAGACTTGCAATGACATATGGTGCAGAATGTTGGCTAGTTAAAGAGAAGCATAAGACTAAGTTAAGTGTTACAGAGATGAGGATGCTCAGGTGGATGAGTGGCTTTACTCTTAAAGATAAAATCCAAAATGAGTATGTTTGGAAAAAAATTGGAGTAGCTCCAATGGCAGATAAGATTAGAGAGAGTCACCTTAGATGGTTTGGCCACATAAAGCACGAATGACTGTTAGGAGAGTAGATGCATTAGATTTGCCTTATATTAAGAAAGGTAGACCAAAAAAGACTTGGTTAAGGTGTATAAAAAATGACCTTAGTATACTTGAATTAAATGAGAATTTGACACATAATAGCGATGGAGGAAGGATTCATGTAGGAAATTTAGTGGGATAATGGCTTAATGTTGTTGTTGTTAACTTTATTTTTTTCATTTAGTTATCATTTTATTTTTGTTTAGTTTTTTTATTTAGTTTATTTTTAGGTTATATTTTTTAGTTTAGGCTTTGGGTTATTTTTAGTTTAATTTATTTTATTTAGTTTAGGGTTTAGGTTTAGTTTATTTTAGGTTTATTTTATTTTGTTTATTTTATTTTTATTTTAGGTTTAGTTTTTTTTTAATATAAGGTTTGGGTTTTATTTTTTATTTATTTTTAGGTTTATTTATTAGGTTTAGGTTTTTATTTAATTTTTATTTTAGGTTTATTTTAGGTTTATTTTAATTTTATTTTATGCTTAGTTTTTATTTTATTTAGGTTTTTTATTCTTAGGTTTATTTATTTTTTTAGTATAGTTTAGGTTTTTATTTATTTCATTTCAATTTATTTTTATTTTTAAAATTTATTTATTTTTAGGTTTAGGTTTAGGTTTTAGTGTAGGTTTTTATTTTATTTTATTTTATTTATTTTTAAGTTTTTTCTTTATTTTATTTTTAGGTTTTATTTACTTCAATTTAGGTTTTAAATTATTGGGTTTAGGGTTTAGGGTTTAATGTGGTTGAGGGGAGGGTTTAGGGTTTAGGGAGGTTTAGTAGGAGGGTTTTTTAGGAGTTTAGGGTGGTAGTTTAGGTTTTAGGGTTTAGGTTTGATTTAGGCTTTAGGGTTAAGGGTTTAGGATTAGTTTAGGGTTTAGGCTTTAGCTTTATTTTTAGTTTATTTAGGGAAGGGTTTAGGTGGTGGTTTAGTTTAGGTTTAGGAGGGTAGGGTTTAGGTTTAGGGTTTAAGGTTTAGGATTTAGAAGGAGTGAGGATTTGGATTTAATGTTATTTAAGTTTATGGTGGGTAAGTTGGGTTTAGTTAATTTAGTTTAGGTTTAATTTAGGGTTTAGGGTTTAGGGTTTGGGTTAGGTAAGACAGGAGTTTCTTTTTTTATTTAGTTATTTTATTTATTTAGTTTATTTTATTTTATTTACTTTATTTAGGTTTATTTTTTATTTTTATTCAATGTATTTTATTTATTTTAGGTTTATTTATTTTAGTTTAGGATTTTTATTTATATTTATTTTTTAGGTTTAGGTTTATGTTTATTTATCAGTTTAGTATATTTTTATTTTATTTTTTAGGTTTAGGTTTTATTTTTTATTTTTAGGTTTAGGTTTAGGTTTTCATTTTATTTTTTTAGGTTTAGGTTTTAGGTTTTTATTTTAGGTTTTATTTTTTAGTTTATGTTTAGGTTTTTTTAGTTTATTTTATTTTATTTAGTTTAGGGTTTAGATATAGTTTATTTTAGGTTTAGGTTTTATTTATTTTAATTTAAGTTTAGGTTTATTTTATTTTGTTCATTTAGGTTTTGTTTTTTTTTAGTTTAAAGTTTAGGTTTTATTTCTTATTTATTTTTATGTATTATTTTTAAGATTATATTTTAGGTTTAGGTTTTTAATTAGTTTTTATTTTATTTTATTTTAGGTTTATTTTTTATATAGCTTTCAATTTATTTTTTTTAGATTTTATTAATTTATTTTATTTTTACATTTTATTTAGTTTAGGTTTAGGTTTTTAGCTTTTTTAAGGGTTTAGCTTTTAGGGTTTAGGTTTTAGGGTTTTATTTTAGGTTTATTCTTAGGTTTTATTTTTTAGTTTAGGTTTAGGTTTATCGTTAGTTTATTTTATTTTATTTAGTTTAGGGTTTAGGTTTAAGTTTAGTCTATTTTATGTTTAGGTTTAAGTTTTATTTATTCTAGTTTAGTTTAATTTAGTTTAAGTTTAGGTTTATTTATTTTGTTTATTTTATTTTTATTTTAGGTTTAGTTTTTTTTTTGGGTTATTTTATTTATTATAGTTTTATTTTTAGTTTTATTTTTTAAGTACAGGTTTTTATTTAGTTTAAATTTTATTTTATTTTATGTTTATTTTATTTTTATTTTACATTTAGATTTTATTTTATTTAGGTTTTTTATTCTTTGGATTATTTGAATTTTTAATTTAGTTTAGGTTTTTATTTATTTTATTTTAGTTTTTTTTTCATTTTTTATTTTATTTTATTATTAAGTTTATGTTTTTAGTTTAAGTTTTATTTATTTTATTTTATATTAGTTTAAGTTTATTTATTTATTTTATTTTGGTTTTATTTACTTAGGTTTAGGCTTTTGGTTTTAGGGTTTAGGTTTAGGGATTAGGTTAAAGGTTTTAGCATTTAGGGTTTAGGGTTTAGTTCTTAGGGTTAGGGTTTAGGGTTTATGGTTTAGAATTTAATGTTTAGTGGGTTTGGGGAGTTTGGGTTTTGGTTTAGGTTTAACTGGGTTTAGGTTTAGGGTTTAAGGTTTAGAGTTTAAGGTTTAAGAGGGTTTAGGAGTTTAGGAAGGGTTTAGGTTTAGGATTTAGGTTTAGGTTTAGGTTTAGAGAAGGGTGGGGGGTTAGGGTTTAGTTTAGTTTAGGGTTTAGTTTAGTTAAATTAGGTTTAGGTTTATGGTTTAGGAGGTTTAGATGATTTAGTTTAGGGTTTATTTAGGGTTGGGTTGTAGGTTTAGGGTTTAGGCTTAGTTTTAGAGTTTTTTTTTAAAAAATCAGGTAAACTGGTAGGTTTATATTTTTTTTAGTGTATTTTTTATTTATTTAGGTTTATTTTTTATTTTTATTTTTGTTTTATTTATTTATTTTAGGTTTTTTTATTTTAGTTTAGGTATTTTATTTTAGTTTATTTTTAGTTTAGTTTATGTTTATTTAGTTTTATTTTTATTTTATTTTTAGGTTTAGGTTTTATTTATTATTTTAGATTTAGGTTTGGGTTTTTAATTTATTTTTTTAGCTTTAGGTTTTAGGTTTTTATTTTAGGTTTATTTTTAGGTTTTATTTTTAGTTTAGGTTTATGATTAATTTTGGTTTATTTTAGGAATTGGTTTAGGTTTTATTTATTTTAGTTTAGGTTTAGGATTAATTTAATTGGTTTATTTTAGGTTTAGGTTTTTTTTTCTAGTTTAAGGTTTAGTAGGTTTTATTTTTTTTATTTATTTTTAAGTTTTATGTTTAGGTTTAGATTTTAGGTTTAGGTTTTTAATTTATTTTATTTTATGTTTAATTTATTTTTATTTATCATTTAGTTTTCATTTTATTTTTGTTCAGTTTTATTTATTTATTTTATTTTTATGTTTTATTTAGTTTAGGTTTAGGCTTTTAGCATTTTAGCGTTTAGGGTTTAGGGTTTAGGTTATAGGTTTTTATCTTAGGTTTATTTTAAGGTTTTATTTTTTAGTATAGATTTAGGTTTATTTTTAGTATATTTTATTTTATTTAGTTTGGGGTTTAGGTTTAGTTTATTTTAGGTTTAGGTTTAGGTTTTATTTATTTTATTTTAGGTTTAGGTTTATTTATTTTGTTTATTTTTTAATTTGGTTTAATTTTCTTTAATTTAGGGGTTTTAATATTTATTTATTTTTAGGTTTATTTTTATGTTTAAATTTTTATTTAGTTTTTATTTTATTTTAGGTTTATTTTATATACATTTAGTTTTTATTTTATTTTGGTTTTTAATTCTTAGGTTTATTTTATTTTTCAATTTAGTTTAGGTTTTCATTTATTTTATTTTAATTTTTTTTTAAAGTTTAGGTTTTTATTTTATTTAGGTTTATGTTTTTTATTTATTTTATTTTTAGGTTTTATTTACTTTAGGTTTAAGTTTTTAGGTTGTTAGGGTTTAGGGTTTATTTTTATTTTTTATTTTTATTTAGATTTATTTTTTATTTTTATTTTGTTTAGTTTATTTATTTTTGGTTTATTTATTTTAGTTTATTTTAGTTTTTAGTTTATGCTTTTTTTTTAGTTTTGTTTTATTTTTTATTTTATTTTTAGGTTTAGGTTTTATTTTTATTTTTTTATTTTAGTTTTTATTTTATTTTTTAGGTTTTAGGTTTTCATTTTATGTTAATTTTTTTATTTTTTTTTAGTTTTGGTTTAGGTTTATTTTATTTTTTATTTTTTATTTGTTTAGGGTTTAGGTTTAGTTTATTTTAGGTTTAGGTTAAGTTTTATTTATTTAGTTTAGTTTATTTTAGTTTAGGTTTATGTTTATTTTAATTCATTTATTTTAGGTTTAGATTTTTTATTTTAGGATTTAGGTTTATTTTTTATTTATTTAGGTTTATTTTTTAGGTTTATTTCTTAGGTTTAGGTTTTTATTTAATTTTTATTTTATTTAGAGTTTTGTGCCGCCTTCCTTCAAGATTTTTGATGGTAGTGGGAACCCATGATAACACATTACACACTTTAGTGCCGGCTGTTGCAACATCGTTGGTAGCAACGCTCTCGTCTTGCACCTATTCGTTAGCAGTTTGTTAGGTGTTGCATTTGATTGGTGCACTAAACTATCCAACGGTTCGGTGAAGACTTTTGCTGAGTTGGAGCACCTCTTCATCAAGAGGTTTGCTGGAGCTTAGTAGAGGGTGATTGTAGGCGACCTCATTGTAGGGAAATAGAAACTCAATGAGTCCCTTGTTGATTACATTCTCAAGTGGCGTAACCTGAGCATGAAATGCAAACCACACTGTCTGAATAGCATGCCATTAAGATTCTTCTCAAGAATATCCATGCCCCGGTCGCCTTCATGCTTAAGGACTTTACCATCAAAACATTTGATAAATTAATCAACAAGGCGGCTAGCCTATAAGAGGAAGCCAAACAGTTTCCATTTCCTGACCAGTTATCTAGGCCAAAGCCGCAGAAGGTGTTTAAGAAGAAGTCAGGACGGTGAGAGGGAAGCAGAAGACTTCACTATGAGAGACTACGAGCATAACAACCTCTTTTGCCACCTCCTCTTCCACCACCCCATCATCATCGCCATCTTGACATATAATGACCATTTCCACCACCTGGCTACCCAATGTATTCATATCCATTGCCAGGTAGCCACTTTCCACCTACTCTTGCTGATATATTGAATAAGCCTTATTCATGCAAGAGGGATGTAGTTAGAAAAATATTTAAGGATCTCTTAAAGAAACTTGAATTTTAGTTACTAGAGCCTAAGAGGCCAGATGAAGTGAGCAAGAGCAATGATCCTAGTTATTTCCCTTACCACCGCATGGTAGGCCATGTCTTAGAGGATTGTATTACATTTAAGGACTAGCTTGATCACAACTACAAGTTGAGAGCCATAGTTATCCCTAAGGAATACTTATTTGAATAACCATCTATTTTAGTTAGAGTAATCCTTAGGGATACTTGCAATCCTCTTAAGACCAAAGAAGGTTAGGATATCTCCCTATCCTGAACCTCTAAGAAGATCATTTCTAAGATTAAGAAGCTTCCAGGTGCCTAAAGTAGGTCAAACCTCCAACACCAAGGAATGTTTGCTAGTTACAAAGGACAACTGGGAGGGTGACATCCCAGCACTCACCATACTTTCGGATAGTCTAAGTGTAGCCACCGTCAAGTCAAATACTCCCTCCACCGTTGCAACTACCACTTCTAGCTCCTCTTCTACGTGATCAGATTATCTGGATAAGGGCACTAAATCCCTTACTCCACTTCTACTTATATATTATCCAATTCTGATTCTCTTGATTTTATTCCTATTGAAAGCTCTCCAAGTCTAAATAAAAATAATAGCTCTAGTAGTTCTGATCATTTTTTTTCTAATTTAGAGTCAAACTATCCTTCTCTAAATCAATCAGGTCTACCTCTTGAGATTGACTTGGAGTCAACTAACTCTGAGGATCCCATAGGAGAAGCTATACGTATGCCTGATAAGAAGGTAAAACTTTCCACAAGCTCATCATTCTATGAAGTCACTGAAGTCAACCCACATGGTGGCAAGTTAAACCTCCTGGGTAGCACCTGATAAGGGTAATCAAGTCATTGTTCCAATGAGATAGCCCTCCATAGGATGCTCCACCCATGGATATGCTTGTGGAGGACCAAGCCAGAGTTGATTATAATGTCCTAGCTCACCTTAGAAGGTTTTCAGATAAGTTAAGCATTTACAATGCCCTTTGTCTTATTCAAAGAGATAAGGAAATCTCTAATCAAGGCCTTACTTATTCTAGATATATGCTTAGCTCAATTGACCAATACTAAAGAGGAGGCATGCCACTCGAAGGACATCTTAATAGTTACATTCAGCGATGAAGACTTACTCTTAGGGACGATTGAGCATAACCGCCTCATTACATTATAGTGGATGTTGGCAGATATAGGCTATCCAGAGTTTTAGTTGACCTAGGTGTATCAATCAACATTATGAGTCTAAGAAACCTTGCCTACTTGAGGATTGACATCTCCAAACACCAAAAAGAAAGGATAATGTTGAGAGGATTCAATGAACAAGGTGAGAGAGCCTTGTGGTGTTTATTTTTGAATGTATGGAAGGGTGGGAGGGGGTACTTTTTGAGGTGATCAAGTACAATATTGAGGTATGATGTACTATCTCAAAAGATAGAGGTATCACCCTATAATGGACCTAATCATGTAATAAGGACTCCTATGGCACGATGGGTCTTCGAATGTACAAGAGATTTTTTCCTACATTACATGGATGAATAAAGTAGGGTTTATGTTAAACCAGTTTCTTAAGTTTCATATGGAGGCAAGCCTAGTTAATTACATCTTAAGAAAATAAATTTCTTAAGAATACTGATTAAAGTAACAATTATCATCTCCAAAGATTTCAAGGTTAGACTATCAAAAGATTGGTTGTATTTGGAAAATCAATTTGGAAAGCTCAAGGAGAAGAATTGTTTTTGGAATTCAAATGAAATAAGTAGGAAATGCTCATGATACTAGGAAGCTTAGGAAGCATTTAAATAAATCCTATGGTTGGGCTTTATAATTTTGAAGTTGAAAAGATTTGTATATTTTGAGTTGAAATTTAATTAGATTACTAGGGCTTATAATCAACCAACACAAGATTGTGTGAATGCTTAAGGGGTGAGAATTTATGCTCATAGCCCAAAGGAAATGGCTATATCAGATCCTAAATCTTGGGAGCTTTAGCATGACCTAAATCTAAGTGATAGGAGGATATAAGGGTTTACCTCCCAAGAGAGAATAAATTATCTAACTTGTGGACTTATAATCGCCTGGAGTGCAGCTAGCCAACTCCTCCTATGATTTTAAAACCATGTAGTTTGATCTTATTAAATATAAGATAGCTAGGGCACTTATTTAATTATAAAGAGACTAAAGTCCTAAACACACTCTCTAAGAGACTACAGCATGAGTGATATGAGCATATGACTTAATCTATAGATGCAAAATTTTTTCAAATTTTATTTCATTTTAGACACATCATTTTGACAGAGGCTTTAGGATTTCTTATGCCTAAATGCATGATGAAATAGGTTATGGGTCAAATCAGCTAGAAGGAGTTCTTACCAAGGGGATGCCCTCACAGGTCAAGGATTCCTTTATCCTGCAAGGATGGAGATCTTTCTTGTTCAAGAGAGAAAGAATATGCATGCATGATGTGAAACATACAACCATATAGCTAAGGGGTTAGATCTTTTAATTATCTTATTTATGTCTTAGGCTTTATGATGAGGTTATGAGTTGTTTAAAATTTAGTTATGAGTGATTAGTTGGGTAGAAAAGTTATTTATATCCTAAGAGCCTAATCGTATCCAAGCTACAAATTAAAGCATCAATTACTTAAGAAACTATGAAAAGCATGCCATATTAATGCACAATGTAAACATAACATCAAACAATTATATAAACTATCATAAAAGAATAAAAGGATGGTGTGGTGTAGCATAAACAAAAGAGAGAAAAGATGAGTAGCGAGCTCTACCCTTATACAACTTGGAATATGAAAAAAAATAATTATAATTGTATTAAATGCTAGGGTCTTCTTTCTTCATATCTCCATTTTGATTTGGTTCCTTCTTTGATTTGGATGGTGCTTGCTTCAAAGGCATCACCCCTGTTAAAGCCTTGCCACTCATCCTTATCCCCCATAGCACTAATCCTAATTCATATTATAAAAATTATACTTATGTGGCAAAAGTAAATCTAACTAGACCTGCAAAATATAGGTTAGCTAAATATACAAATAATCCCAAGCTGTTATATTTATAATTTGGTCTTCCCTATACATGGGTAACTAAGCCCACCTGTACTAACTTTGATTATGCTTAAGGATTTAAGCAACCTGCAAAAAGAGCATTCACATTTATTTTTAAGCATTCCTTAAGCATAATCATGTACAGAGAATATGATTAGGCTAATATTCACCAATCATCTAGTCTATGAAGCATACACCCTAACAACCAATCTAAAATAATACATCATGAAAGAAAACATACACATCATACACCATCCTAACTTAGAGCTAGAAGTGGTGACTTAATTCTAAAGTGTGTATTAAGGCTTTAGTGGTAAGTCTTGTTAGGCATTAGGGTTGTATTTTCTATGTATAGAAGAATTCAATTTAAAATGAAAGGTTGATTTCACATGAAGTAGTTTAATTGATTTTATAATTTTAATTTTTGTTTTCTTTTTTTTCATTTGATTACACTTAATAACTAAGTGTTATAAAGAGAGGAAAAGAGGATTGCCCTCTTTCATCCCTACCTTAAGTCACTTTCTAAAGTATATTATTTTGATTTAGTGAATGGCTTATTAAATGATTTAATTAATCTTAAGTTTAGGTTCACTTTAAATAATCCTTTTCAAAATGAAAGGCATCTTAAGTTTTATTTAATTGAATTACTACCACATGACATATATTAAATCAATCCTTTCCATCACATGTAACATGCTTATGATTTAATCCTAAGTGTATCTATACATGCAACATATTTTAGCACACTTAAATGATGAATGTATGTGTATGTTTAGAATTTATATTTTATTTGAATGAATTATTTAAACATATTAATTTAAAACTTTATCCAAATTCTTATACAAAATGAAATAAGAATGAAATTAAATAGGCATGTGTCATTGTTAAACCTTGGAAGTGAGGTAATCAAATGACCTCCTTGAAGCTAGTTAAAGCCTTGTATTCTAAGGATGTCAAGACTATATACCCATTTGCATTCAAACATATGTAAATTCGTATACATGAACATAAAAAGTAAGCTCCAAATCATATGGATAATTAATTCAACCACTTAGTCAATTATGAATGCATGAAATTTTAATGTAAAATGGGATTTTCATTCACTAATCACATATACATATGTACAAAGATATAGGCAAGTATGTGTCATTGTTAAATTAGGGAATTGAGGTAATCAAATGACCTCCTTGGGGCTAACTAAAGCCTCATATTCTCGGGATGTCCAAGCTATATACTTGCTTTTCTTAGACACACATGGATGCATACATAAATGAGAGAAAGAAAACTATGGAAAGATTGTATATTTTTTTTATTGAATCATTTATATATATGAATTAAAACACTATCCTAATTCTAATGTTGAAATACATAAGAATGAAATCAAATGGGTATGTGCCATTGTTAAACCAGGGAAGTGAGGTAATCAAATGACCTCCTTAGGGCTAGCTAAAGCCTCGTGTTCCCGGGATGTCTAGACTATATACCCATTACCATTCCATCTTATATAAATCAACACATGAATAGAGGAAAGAGAACTCAACAATCATACACTTAAGCTATAAGCACATGCATTTCTTATGTATTTATAACTAGCATCATAACACATATTATTATTCATTTATAAGCTTTTGAAAGATACATTTGGATTTAATATAATAGCCACACATATATTAAATTAAATCAACACATGCAAGCTTACATAAAGGAAATCCATTTTATTTTACTTGATTTTGAAAAGATGGATGCATGAATTCAAATGACATACCAAATTTAACATGATTGGAAAGAGGACAATCAAATATAAGCATGTCATTCATTCAACCAAACTAGTTCTTAAGGATAATCAAATCAAATAAGATTATTTAAAGAAAACCAAAGCTTCTTTATTAATTAAGTTTTGCATTTGATTTGATTTAAAGAGGAGAAGAGAAATCACCACTTGTTGTTTTAAACCCATTTCCACATTAGTGATTTGATTTAATTTGAGGAAATGTAATTAAGTTGATTTTATGGGTTAAGTTTTGAACCCTTAATTAGAAGAATTAATTACCCTTACCTATGTCACCTTAAAGTAATTAACTAAATAACTATAAGCCAACATGATATGCATGGAAAATAAACTTGCAATGATCCAAGGAAATAAAAGGGGCCTAATGCAATTGGCTTATGATCAATAGTTAGTTAGATAACAATCACTCTTATGATTTTCCCACACATGTGAACTAACCATAATTTCATAAAACTCATTTAGGTTATTAAACACCTAAAGATCTACCCATGATTTAATTAATTAAGGCTGATGTGATTATGATTTCAATTTGATTAAGTGATTTAATTAATTAGTTAAATCTTAATTAATTTCATTTTAAAAAAGGGTGAAATGAACTTAGGGAATGGGGTCCCAACCCTATTCCTTAGTTCACTTACTATTGAAAATGATTAATAATTAATTAACCAATTTATTGCTATTCATGGGATTAACTAATCATTAATTAACTTAAAGAGTAGTTAAGGTTTAATTAGTAAATTTTCCTAATTAAGTGAGCAATAAATCCATGAAAATCATGGGATGCAGAGGCCATCCCATAAAATTAACCCACAAAATTTGGAATTAATTGCTCAAGTAATTAAGAGTAATTAAACTAAAATTTTTTGTAAATAAACTTTAATTACTATTCAAAATTAGTTAAGATCATTTTAATTAATTCTTCTTTGAAATATCTTTAAAATGAGTATTTGTTATCATTTTTATTTCTGATTTTTTTAGGATTTTTAGAAGTTTCATCCATTAAAAATGATTAATTAAGCCTAATTGCCTAATCTATTGGTGCCACATGGCACTGATGCGACACACTTTCTTATTTGACTCAATGCCTACGATGGTGGATGTGCTTTCTCGTCTGCCATCCAATCTAAGATCGATGGATACCATTAATCCCACAAATTAATAGGATTAAATCAGATCAATTTAGTGGATCAAATCATGACCGTCCACTTTGATCATACAGAACAGATGGTGCATGATTTAATGTCACATGAGTGAGGGAGAATGAAGTCCGTCCACCATTGCTCACTTGATCTGAGCTTACCCGAGCTTGGATCAACTCCAAAAGGATCCCACACCTTCATGACATCGATTGAAGGGGATCCAACAGGCAAGCTCACATGAGATGCAAGTTTTTTTAAAAAGCTCCAACCCATTTTGGCCTAAAGATCAGTTTTGGAAGCATACCTCACCGGAGCTCAAGACTAGCTTGAACGATTGAGGAAGCATCATCTAGTGGAGATGAAGCACTATTGAGTAGTAATTGAATCAATTCCTTAATGTTCACTCGAAAGGCCATGAACTGATGATTTGGAGCTCAGCTTTGATTGAAATCTTACCTCCAGTGCTTAAAAAGCTTGGGAGATGATTCATTCTTGCTCGATGAGGCCTAGAGAAGGTGCGTGCAAAGTTAATTTGAGTTTGATGGAGAAATAGGGAAGTTAGGTCAGAAATGGGAGTGTCCTATTTTAGGACAGACAAGAATGGCATTTTCTGATTGATGAATGAGCTTGGGAGCTAGGAAATGGCTCTAGCAGCTCATCTTGGGTAGCTAAGGCTTTAGGAATGATTTTTGTGTGTGTTTGAGTGGAAATGAGGGGGTGTATACCCCCTTCATCTTGATTGGATGGTGGGATCAAGTTCAGATTTTAGTGGTCGTTCAACAATCTCAGGGAGTAGTGGGTGGCAGGGAGGAGGTGAGTTGGCTTTGCTTGGTTGGTTGAAGGTGTGGAGGTGGCCACAAAGGAGGAATTATGTGTGTCATATGAGTTTCAAATGCTCTAATGGGAAGGGTGAGGTGATTTCACCTACCATGGGTCATAGCCAACCTAGCCACCCTTGGCTTAGGTTGGGTAGTGTCATAGGTGCCTAGGTGGACCATTGGGAGAGTACCAAGTGGCCAAGGAATAAAAATGACCACTTAAATGGGTGATTTATCTAATATGATGACCTTGACCTAAGGGTAGAATGATCATTTGGCATTTGATTTGATTTGGGTAGATTTGAAATGAGCCAAAAGTGGGTTAGCCCAAATTTCAAGTCAATTGGAGTTGATTTGGTTAGTTTTGGCTCAATTTGACAAATTTAGGTCAAATTGTTAGGTTAAGTCAAGTTGACCAATTGGTCAAATTAGGTCAAACCAAGGGTTAGTCAAGTTCATATGATCATTTGGGATATTTGGTTCAATTGGTTTGGTTTAGTTTTAGATTTGATTTTGGCTCATTTGAATTCATTTGTCAAATGGGTTAAGTTAGACCATTTGACCAAATTAAAATTAGCTTGGTTAGGTGTTGGTTTGGGTTTAGTTGACCAATTGAAGATTATTGTAGGCTTTAATTTCAATTTGATTTGGTTTTATTTAGGCCAACTTGAACATTTAGGTCAATTTGGCCTAAGTAGGTCAATTGGGTTTAATTGGGTCCAATCATGGCTTTGGTCAAGTTCAACAATCAATTTGGAATGAACTTGAGCCATTGGTTGCAATCAATTTGGTTTATATTTTGATTTGACCTAATTTGGTCTTTTGGGTCAATTTGGGTCAACTTGGGTTAAGAGGACCAATTGGGTTTGGTTTCACTCAATTGAAGGTCAATTCATATTCAAATATTGATTTTGATTTGGTATGAATCATTGTTTCAAGGATTTGGCTTAGATACAATTTGGCTAGTTTGGGTTCATATGGGGGTTGACTTGGTCAAATAACCAAATTGACTTGGTTTGACCTAATTTGTGATGATTGATCAACCTAGGGTGATCAACAACAATCATGTTGGGAGGTTTTGATGGGCTTCAATCCAATTTGGGTAGGATTAGAACTTCAAATAGGTCAATTGGCCACTTTAGGTCAAGTGGACCAATTGGGTTTAGTTGGATTGATTTTTTTGGCTAAGTTTGATTTAGTTGAGTTTATATATAGATTTGGAATTGAAATATAAATTCAATTCCAATTGTCTTGGGTTCAAAGGGTTTTGGTTCAATAGTGTGTCAAAAAAGGGTTGGGTTTGATTTGGGTTGATTTTGGTTTGGCTTGATGATTGTAGATTTCATTTATATTTGTAAATATGATTGAAGGTATGACTGATTCATGAGAAAATCAATTGAATTTGGGTTTTGAATGAAGAAATTTGCTAAGTCCATGGAGTCATGTGGCTTAAGTTTGGATTTTGATTTGGTTTGATTTAGTTTTGATGATTTAAATGTATATTTCATTTAAATTTGTGAACATGATTGAAAATATGATTGATTTATGAGAAAATCAATTGAGTTTGACTTGATTTGGATCAAGAGTTGCCTAAGTCCATGGGATAGGTAATATGGCTTAGGAAGGGTTTTGATTTAATTTGATTTAGTTTCATTTTTTTGATCAATTGAATGTAGATTTGATTTATATTTAGGAAGATGATTGAAGATATAAATTGATTATTAGAAAATCAATTAATTTTGGATTCATTTAGATTAAGAGTTAGCTAAATCCATGGGATAGGTCATATGGCTTAGGAAGGGTTTCAAGTTTGGATTTGATCATGGCTTCAATCATTTGGTTTTGGAATTTGGTTTGGATTTGGATTTGAATTTGATGTTTGAATTGAACTGAGGTTTGGTTTGAGAAGGTGAACATGGATTGGATTTGGGTTGTAGGGTGGTGGATTATCCTAATCAGTAAGGCATAACCTAATCCTATGGTTAGCCCTTCTAAGTCTTTAGGCTTAGCTTAATGTTTACCTAATTATTTGAAGTGTCTTATGATTAGGGAAGTCTTAGTATCTAGAACACTCCTAAGTATAAGATGGGGAGATTGAATCCGCACTCTAAAAGTGAGGTCAACAGGCCTTAGGCTCAATAGTGTTGCCCTTGGAGATATATGATTGGAAGATCGAAGCCAAGTTTCCACTATAGACTGATACATCTTTCAATGCTTTGCTTGGGAGACCATGGATACATGAGAATAATATAGTTCCATTCTCTCTGCATCAGTGTATGAAGTCTGTGAGAGGTGGGATCGTCTATTGTGTCAAAGGAGATCTCAAGTCATTTATAGTTCATGAGGTCGGCATATATGAGGATGCGGCTTACTACCTCCCTCAAAATCAACAAGTCCATTCTTGTGAACTTAGCTAAAGTTTAAAAATAAAAGAAAAAGAAAAAGAAAAAGAAAGAGAAAAAGAAAAGAAAAGAAAAGAGAAAATGAAAAAGAAAATAAAAGGGAGCAGAAATAGACTTGGAGGAGGAAGTGGAGCCTGACATTAGATTCCACCCATAGTTCTTTTCTCCATTCGAACATATGGGTAGGACTACCTGACCTCCACCACGCAGAGGAAGAGGCCAGTTTAGAGGCAGCCCTAAGGGTGGAAAACCTCTTAATTGGTCATCCAATAGAAGATATATCCCACCTACTAGGAGTACAACTACTATCCAAATAGACTTAGAGTCTAGCTCATAGGATGAGTATTATATTATTAGCACACCAGCCAGCTCTTCTCAGTAGTAGATTCCCTTGGAGGTGGAACTTGAGCCAGATAGCGATGAAGACCAGGCTCCAAAGCAACACATAAGTTTATTCAAGTCTATATGTGAAACAGTTAGGCATTGGTTGGGAACCTTAGCTCTAACCCCACTTTCTCTCTAAGGGTTTGGTAGTTAAGGAAGCCCTAAGTCATCCAGTGTGTGAAGACTTAGAGGTTCTTTCGGGAGCATCATCCTCAAGTCAAGATGTTGATGTAGAACTTGAGGATGACTCATATAATATTTAATAGAATTAACTTTGATTGGTACTTGCCTTGTGTTCATAATTTAGCAAAGAAAGGGTTAATCCCACATACTTGGTCAAAGCATAGGTCAGACTACTTCGAAAGAATATAAAAGAACAAATGTGAAAGCTCTCAATCAAGACCGAGACTAGGATTCAATACAGTGGGTCTAGTCGATGATGATGATTATTGCTTAGTCATCACCAGTCTTTGAAATCTGATAGGTTCTTTTCAAATCACATTAACTCATATGAGGAGTTGTGCTTAGAAACTTCAGATGATCTAGATGATTTTGAAGTCAAAGATGCACCACCAGAGTTTGAAGAAGAGATCAAGTCAACCATCGACGAGCTCAAGAAAATCAACTTAGGAACTGAAGAAGATCCACGACCAACATACATCAGTTCTTTGTTGAATGAAATTGAATCTAATGACTTAGTTAGGCTATTCACGGAGTTTAAGGACTATTTTGCATGGAGTTATGAAGAGATGCCTATATTGGATCCTAACATAGCAGTCCATAAACTAACAAAAGAGCCTACTGCTAACCCTATCAAGCAGTCCATACCTAGTTAGCTAGCATCATCTCAATTAAGGAAAAGAATGGCCAAATTCACATATGCATCAATTTTAGGGATTTAAATAAGGCATGTCCAAAAGATGAATTTCCACTACTAATCGTAAGTGGTCATTTCCTCATCTCATGCGATTCTCTTTCATGGATGGCTCATCTAGATATAACCAAATAAAGATAGCCCTTGAAGATGAAAGAAACATTGCTTTTAGAACCCTAATCGAAATCTATTGCTATAAGGTCATGCCTTTCAGCCTTAAAAATTTTAGTGCTACATACCAGTGGACTATCACTTGAATTTTTGATTAACTCATTCATCATCCAGTTGAGTGCTATATTGATGATCTCATGGTCAAAAGTAGAGAAAAGGAAGACCATCTCTTTGAGTTGAGAGTAGTTTTCAAATAGTTAATACAATTTAACCTCAAAATGAACCCCTAAAGTGTGCATTTGGAGTCTTCGTGGAATTCCTGGGTTTGTTGTCCACACTGAATCAAAATTGATCCAGAGAAGATCAAAGAAATATTAGAAATGCCACTCTCTAAAAGTTTAACTCAACTTAGATCATTCTAAGGGTGGTTGGCATATCTAAGATGCTTTATATCCAACCCATCAGGAAGATGTCATCCATTCTATACACTTGTCAAAAAAGATGCAAAGTTCAAGTGGGATGATTAGTGTGAGCATGACTTTGAAGAAATCAAGCATTACCTGATGAAGCCGTCGGTTCTAGCAGCCCCTATCTCGGGCAAGTCGCTCATACTTTACACTACTACAGTAGCTGACTCCTTTGGTGCTATGTTGGCCCAAGTGACGAAGGGAAGAAAAATGCACTATACTACCTCATCCATCATCTAATCACTGTTGAGGCTAATTATCCACACATTTAGAAGAATTGTCTAGCTTTAATTTTTGCTTCCTAAAAGCTGCAACACTACATGCTTCCTTATAAAGTGAACTTAATCTCTAGGATCAATCCATTACAGTATCTCATAACATGGCCAATTCTATTCAGACGGTTAGCATGATGATCCATGATCCTCTCATAGTTTAAAATTACCTTCATACCCCTCCATGCAGTGAAAGGATAAGCATTAGTAGATATCTTAGCAGCACACCCACTTCTTCTTGACTCTCTACTTAGTGATGATCTCTCCGATGAACAAATCATGAACTTAGGGGATACTAGCATTCACCACTAGGAGATGTACTTTGATGCGCTTTCTCTCAAAGAGGAGAAGAACCACATATACTATTCCAAGAAAGGCGGGTTAGGAATAGTTCTCTTAACTTGAACCGTGATGTGATCGAGATTCTCATATCATCCAATCCTTGTACAAATAATGAAGCTAAATATGAGGCTCGATGAGTTACCGTTACATCCGAACATCAACATCTTTGGGATTCTCGCTAGTTATCAACCAAATCCGGTCTTATAAGGTTATAAAGAAGCTCCATCATTACCATAAGTACACCATGGAGTTATTGGCCCAAATCCGTGAGGTTACCATTTATAAGATTAGAGGAGAGAATGTCATAACGTATGCTTTATCCAAGCTTGCCAAAGAGTTGGCATGGAGGATGAGTTCATATCAATAAAGGTCCAAAATAGCAAGTCTTATCCCTTATTGATATTAAACTCATCAAAAGTACTCTTGAAGGGGAGGTAATTTCCAAGAAGGATGAAGAGTTAGATTGGAGGCAACCATTCATGGATTACCTAAATAAAGGCAAACTACCTCAAGAGAAGTCCCAAGCCCATCAGCTAAAGCAGAGAGCACTTTCTATGCTCTTGTGGATGGTGTCTTATACCGGCGATCTTTCGATCATATGTGGTTACGTTATTTAGACAAGCACGAAGCTCATAAGATCATGACCGAGGTACACTCAGGATTATGTGGAGCTAACCAATCCAGTCTGAAGATGAAAGCCAAGATCAAGAGAGTAGGATACTACTGGTCATCAATGATCAAAGATTACATGGATACTGAAGATGCCACCAATATCAAATACACGGTCTGGTCCTACACTAACCACCCAACATTTTACATCCTGCATTGGCCTCATGGCCATTCGAATGTTAGGGTACCATCATAGTGGGTCGGATTGATCCTCCTTCTTTTAAGGGTCATCAGTTCATCATAACTACTTCTGACTACTTTTCCAAATGGGCAAAGGTGGTTCTACATAGAGAGGTCACTACTAAGCATGTTCTCTAGTTTTTTAGGAACCATATCGTATATAGGTTTGAAGTGTCTCGATGAATTATATCTGATAATATTATTGCATTAAAGAGCACGGAGATCAACAACTTTGCCCAGAGACATAGCATAGATTGGAGATAATCTACCATCAACTACCCAGGGAAAATGACTTAGTAGAAGCCTTCAACAAAACTCTCATCCAAATGCTGAAGAAGACACTCAACAATAACAAGTGAAAGTAGCATGAGCAGTTAGTTAAAGCCTTGTGGGCCTACCACACCCCATATAGAACTTCAACACAGTGTACTCCTTTCTCCTTAGTGTATGTGTCTGAATCCATTTTACCATTAGAAGTCAAACTCC
Source organism: Cymbidium sinense (assembly GCA_021442155.1). NCBI lineage: Eukaryota > Viridiplantae > Streptophyta > Magnoliopsida > Asparagales > Orchidaceae > Cymbidium > Cymbidium sinense. The sequence goes on along the minus strand of CM038214.1, from coordinate 179,892,814 downwards.
CATCACTTAGGATAGATGCATAGCAAGATCACAATAAAGTAGAATGCCAAGTTGGGGTTAAAAGAGCTCAAAGGTTTGGACAAGAGATGCCTATGAGCATATCAAAACCTCAAGTTGTACAAAGATAAAATAATTCAAGCTCACAATAAGTTGGTCCATCCTAGAGCTTTTCAAGTAGGAGAGCTTATTTTCATTCTAAGGACACTGGTTGTTGCCCATCATAAGATGGGAGGCAAGTTTGAACCCACTTGGGAAGGCCCTTTTTCAATAGAGAAGGCCCACAAAAGAGGATCTTATCAGCTTATTAATCATAAGGGAGAGCATTCAATGCTTCCAATCAATAAGCTCTACTTAAAGAAATATTATAAATCATGTTTGAAAATAATTATCATCAATGAAAATTCCATTTTGAATTCAATCTCTTCCATGTTGAAAGTATTCTTGTTTGCGAATCCGCCATGATGTGTTTAGGGTAGGTATAAAGAACCAAAGTGGCGTCCTATCCTTTATCGACACAATACAAACACAAAATACACACAAACATATAAAATAAACACATATCTTTATCGCTACTGAGTTTAGATAATGCCCCAACGACACTCACTCAAGAGTTTACTGGGTCGACATGCTACCCTGCTAGTGTGTCACCCAGTCGTCTTATTGCTTTGGAGGATGTAAGTCTGCTATGCTTTCCTTCCTTACTTGGTCACTGCACATCGATGATCACCTTGTTAGTTTGGCAAGCCTTATTGTGTGAATTTCCTATGCTTTTTTCTTGGATTAGCCTTTGTCCACTGATTAGGTTGAGTATATTTGAGGTTTAGGATAAGTCCCCTGGCAGCTCCTTCCCTCTTGACTGCTTTAAGTTTGGGTCCAGTCCTTCCTTAGGGCCCCCCGCTTAGTAGTCACTCAAGGCCAGATAGCATATGTCCCACTGACGACAGACTATCCTGATGATTAGTTCTGCTTGAAAAGTTGTAAGCTTACATGCTTTCTTTCCAGATTGATCGTTACACACCGACAGGCACCTTTGGTTGGTTGGTTCTCACTATGCTGATAGATACACCACTCATGTTAATGGATACACCTTAGGTTGGTTGGTTCTAGCACCTTAGGATACACCACTCATGGCAAGTCTACACTTTCTCTTGTGTTGGCCATTGTACACCTATATGCTTTTCCGTGGCTCGGATAACGCCTAAGCAACACCTCTCCAGTGGGCACTATATTTGGTTCACATCATTTGTGATAACATTTAGACACTACTCAGGTTACTATCAGATTGGACAGTTCCCCTTTCCTAGTAACCACCCCTATGGTTGGAGAATCTGTCATATAAATGTGCAGATTCTCTGATTGGTCTAGTAAATTTGAGATAGGTCAAGGATGACATAGCCTTTCTCGTGGTCCCTCAGACACCAACGGTCCAAAACATATAAACAAAATATATATTCACTTGTGGATTAGAGGACACCCCTGTAATTTTTTTTCCCAAGCAGGCATCCTATATTTAGGGCAGTATCAGTAAAACTCCCTATAATAATTGTTGACTACTCTTGAGTTGATATATGTCCCCAATGGCATAAACTCAATAGTCAACCTTAAGTTGGGTTCTATTTGTTGTGCTACCAACAAGTCACCCCAACAGTTTTTCCTTACTTTAAAAGATGTAATTCTGCTATGCCTTCTTCCTAACACAACTGTTGCACACCAAAAGGAAACCCCTTAGGTTGGCTAGCTCTACCCCACAGCCAGTAGACTATCCTTTTGGATTTGTAAATCTGAGATAGGATAAGTCTGATATAGCTCCTTCTCACTGAGTCCATCGCACAACGATATGGTCCATAAATAAAATCTATCAAACTTGACCTAGCTCACATCTTTAACAAATATGCCCTCAATTAAAAATCAAACTAAACTAAACTAAACCATATCAAATCACATAAAATTAAGATAAAATTAATCCTGACTACTTTTGAGTTGACATAAGTGCCCAACATCATTAACTCAGGCCTAGTCGTTCGATGGTGCATTCAGTGTCAACCTAGAGGTTGCTTGTCACTTTGGAAGATGTAACTCTGCTACACCTTTTTCCTAGCATAGTCATTGCACACCAAAAGGCAACCCCTTAGGTTAGCTAGCTCTACCTCATAGTTGGTAGACTATCCCTTTGGATTTGTAAACATGAGGTAAGTCAAAGTTGATATAGCCCCTTCTCAGTGGGTTCATTAGACACTGGGTTAATTAAATTCAAACCTTATCCTCAACAAATTTACTTCCTCTATGCCCCATAGACCCCTCACATGTCATATCCAATGCATGTATTATCCACTAGCGAATCTCCCTCCATGTCCTTGACATGGAATTCTCATCAAATCTTATTTCTTCTCTAAAAAACACCTTTAATACTTCAACCAAAAACCTAACAATGTATTTGTTCAGATTACATTATCTTAACATTGTAATCAACATTTTATGATTTGTGATGGTGCAAGCTCAAACTAGCTATACAGTATCATGCTAAACATATTATAGTGTGAATTAACACACTATATTATCTGCTCTACCATTAGAAGTCCAACTCTCATCACTAAGGATAGCTATGGGTAGCAAGATCGTAATAAAGTAGAATGCCAAGTTATGGTTAGAAGATCTCGAAGGTTTGGAGAAGAGAAGCTTGTGGGCATGCTAAAACCTTGAGTTGTACAAAGCTAAAATGATTTAAGCTCACAAATTGGTTTGTTCTAGAGCTTTTCAAGTAGGAGGTCTTATTTTAGTTTTAAAGAGACTAATTATTTCTCATCGTAAGATGGGAGGCAAGTTTGAACCCACTTGGGAAGGCCCTTTTTCCATAGAGAAGGCCTACTAAGGAATATCTTATCAACTTATTAATCATGAGGGAGAGGTCCCAATGCTTCCAACCATTGGGCTCTACTTAAAGAAATATTATAAATCATGTTTGAAAATTATTATCATTAATGAAAATACCATTTTGAATCCATCTCTTCCATATTGAAAGTATTCTTGTTTTTGAATCCACCACGATGTGTTTAGGGTAGGTGTAAGGAACCAGAGTAGCGTCCTATCCTTCATCGAAACAAAAAAATACAAACTACAAAAAAATATATAAAATAAACATATATCTTTTGTGTCAGGCTACTCTAAGTTGAGAGAATGAAGTGGCACTCACTCAAGATGCCTAGGTCGGCCGACGTTTACCCTACTAGTGTGTCACCCTAGTGGTCTTCTTGCTTTGAGGTTGTAAGTCCGCTACATTTTCCTTCTTTATTTGTCCATTACACAATCATGAGCAAAATTGTTAGTTTGGTAGGCCTTACTACATGTATAAGTTACCTAATGTTGGCTTGGTTAAGAAGATGTGAGTTCATTTCTTTCTCGATTAAATTCTATATGCATTTAATTAGCAAATACGTAACTGGAATAGGATAAGTCCTCTAGGTTTTTCATGATTGCTTCAAGTCTGTGGTTTAGCTCCATGCTTATTAGTTATAGGTATAGTATTTGTGTCACTGATGATAGACTATTTTGATGATGAGTTTCGCTTAGAAAGTTGTAAGCCTACATTTAGTTGATTACAAGGCATGTTATTGGTTATTCTCACTATCTGATAGATACAACTCATCTTGAATACAATTAGGTTCTTGCACCTTAGATACACCACTCATAGATGTAAGTTTGTTATGTTAAGTTGGCCACCATACACCTATCTTAAGATAACATAAAAGATACTATTTTGGATCACATCCTTTTCATTCCCATTTTACACTTTACTAATGATGACAGTTTTCATAGTAACCACATGTGGTTGGAGAATCCATCTTATGGATGTGCAAATTCTTCCATGGTCCCATAACCAGATGGTCAAGTCGACATAGCTCCTTCTTATTATGGTCCTCACACCAACAGGTCCACACAAACATATAAACAAAATATATATTCACTTATAGATTAGAGGACACCACTCATACTTTTTCTTAAGAAGACATCATGTTTAGGCTGTGAGTTTATAAGAATCACCTCACTACTTGTATAAGTCTTGGGCATTCACTGTAGCTCTAAGTCGATTCAATTTGTTGTGCTAGTAGGTCAGCGTGGTTTTCCCTCCTTTAGAAGATGTAAGTTATGCCTCTTTTAGCAGTCATTGAACAAAAGACATTGGTTAGTTTTACCCATAGTCAGTAGACTATCTTGGACTTATAAATTTGAGATATGATAAGTTTGATATAGCCCCTTCTCAATGGGTCCATCACACACTGACATGGTCCATAAATTAAATCTTTTAAATTTGACCTAGCTCACATCCCCAGTGGATATGCCCTCAATTCAAAATCAAACTAAACCAAAAAAACCATATCAAATCACATGAAATTAAGATAAAATTCTTTTAGACTACTTTGGTTGACATTAGCATTTAAGTGGTTCACTTTGTTGAGCATCCAAGTCACCCTAGTTGTTTTAAGATGTAAGTTGCTATGTCTTTTTAGTATTTGCACATTGAGGCAACCCTTAGGTTGGCTATTTAGGTAGAGACTATGCATTTGGATTTGTAAACTTGAGGGTCAAAGTATAACTCTTTCTCAAGTGGGTCCATTGCAGGGGTCCATATATTATTGATTAAATTAAACCCATTTTGGAGTTAAATCATACCCTTCTCCCTAGTGGAGCTTAAATCATATATAAACAAGTCAAGCAAACAAATTAAATTCAAAACCAGCCTCTATAGTGGAGCCAAATTAAACTAACTCCCCCAATAGAGTCTAAATCAAAGAAATCTAACAAAACTCTTATTTATACATCTCCAAAGAAATCTATGAAATCAAACTCAAATTAAACCACAACAGATAGCTGAATTTTAGTGGAAGGTTCATAGTTTATTGAGCCCATATCTTTATTAGATATGCCTCCACATCTAAAATAAAACAAATTAAATTTGACTCAATCCAATCCCTAGTGAATTATAGATTCTTTAGTCTTCTTTCCACAAGTCATATAATCAAATGAAATTGAAACGTTATCCCATTTTTTTCTTCTATGTAGATCCCTCACATGTCATGTTAATGCATGTGTGATCCCCAGTGGATCTTCCATGTCCTTAACATGGAATTCTTACCAAATCTTATTTTCTCTTATCAACACCTTTAATTTTCAACCAGCCTAATAATGTATTCGCTCAAATTACATCATCTAACATTGTAATCAATATTTTATTATTTGTGATGGTAAGCTCAAACTAACTATACAATAGCATGCTAAACATATTAATGTGTAAATTAACACACTATATTATATTATAATATATGATGTTATATTATAATTTGTTGTAATATAATATATTTTCTAACATTACACCTCATTAGAATCACTTGCAAATAACAAAATTTTCTTAAAATATGAATTCATTTTGGATGTAAAGCTATTATTTATTAGAAATAAAAATAGCATAATTTTGTGTTGCTTTTGTGTGTGCCATGAATTTGGCCAAATTCTTCCATCTCAACCTTTAAATTAACATTTTGTGAGTTTTGATAATGTATTATAATAAAGAAAAATATACTAAAATGTACAATAATATTTAGTAACACACCACCACATTCATATATATGTTAAGTTATATTGTTATGTACATTATATTTTAATATGATTTCATATAATATATTATCTTACATTACACCTTAAATGAATCACTTTAAGAAAAAATTATAAAATTTGGTTGAAAATGAACATTTATTTTATGCAAATACCATTTTTTTGATTAAATGACACACCATAGTTCCAATGATGTTTAAATATTATATTAAATTTTGCCAATCATCTCAATCTATATTTTATGAATTATACTAATGTAACATCATAGTAAGAAACCAAAATATGCTAACAAAACAAGTAATAATACATAATATTATGCTATAATGCATGATGTTACATATGTTATGGCATTATATTATATTACACTATAACATATTATATTATATTATATTATTGCATATCACATCACAAGGGATTTTAAGATATTATAAAATTAGTTTAAATAATTTTATTTTTATCATATCTTACATATTTTAAATTGAAACAATATATTATGATGCCAAGTTTCTACCTATTATGAATTTGGCCAAATTCCATTTTAAAGTCTAAATCAACATTTTTATAAATAATGCTAGTGTAGTTTATTGCATGATTGTAAAATACTAAAAGTTTAAAATTTAGACAATATATTATGATATATGATGCATACTATGCTATATTAGATATTTTGAACATATCTTATTTTGAACATAAAATCTTACTTTATACTAAAATGTGTTATTGGTACTACAATAATTTCAAATTTAACAAATTTCATCATTTGATTTATTAAATCAATATATTTATGATTTATATTAATATAGACTAGGGCACAATACCATAATATACTAAAACATTTCAAAACATCTTTAACATAAAAACACATCACTACATGCTCAATATATGATGCTAAATTATACTATAATATTTGGTATTATAATATGATTTATTTAGTTTAGGGTTTATTTTTTTTTTATTTAGGTTTTTTTTAGGTTTTATTTTAGTTTTAGTTTAGGGTTTAGTTTAGCATTTTAGTTAGGGTTTAGTTTAGGGTTCAATTTTTACTTTAGGGTTTAGGGTTTTTGGTTTTTGGTTTTTGGTTTTTTCTTTATAGAGAACAAATTTAGATTCAACATTTCTTCTTTTCAATTTGACCATCCAAGTAACACACCAAGTTTTCTAAGACACAAGTGATGATATAGATAAAAAATGGGCATGCATCGAACAAATTTAGATAGCTAGAACTGTCTCTATTATAAAGACACAGTTCCATATGCAGCAGATCGGATCGATCGTTCTTCAATTTCTCTAGTACCCATTAGAACCACCACCTCGAAAGGGATCCACCATCATATCCCGACTGTCCCTCCCACCCCAGGTTGTAACCTCGCCGCTCCTCCCAAACCATAGCCACCACTACTCTGACCACCACCTCCATATCCACCAGTACCTCCAGATCCCCCACCACCACTGCAATAATTGCCACCTCCACCTTCGCTACCACTACCAGATCTAAACTGAGCCTGGTTGACGGTGATGTTCCTACCATCAAGGTTCTGCCCATTCTTAGGGTTTAGGTTTATTTTATTAATTTGTTTAGTACTTTAGGTTTAGGGTTTGGGTTTTAGGGTTAGGCTTTAAGGTTTAGGGTTTATGGTTTGTTGGCTTAATGAGCCTCATGTTCATTTCGATCAATTTTGATGATAACAAATGAATGCTTGGATGTTCTAATGTATGTTTTATGTGTTTCATATATATTAATTGCTAATTACATATCCAATACATCTCACAATATGTTTTGAGGAAATTACAAGAATAGAAGAATGAAAGATAGATCAAAATGGATAATGTGAAGCTCAAGATACAATATTTTATGTTATATGAATTTATAACTATCTTAGAAAATTCATATGAGTTCATTGGCATGAATGAATTTGCTAACATATTATTTTTTATTTATTTTAAATAATGATAATGCGATTATTTTATATAAATCATTAACTAATTAACATTCAATTATATGTTTCATACATAGCATTTGAATTGTCAAAATAATAAATGATAATAAATTATGATTATTAAGTTTAATTAGTTTATATACTTAATATAATTAAATATTTCAATTTAATTTTAAGGCTTAATGATAACTAACATATGTATGATTATATATAAATTATATCATAATATTTAAATGTCATATTTCAAAATTAACAAAAATATGTAGAATTTTATATTTTATCCAAAGTCATTTTATAATCAAGGAATTTATATTTGATTTCATTTCCAATGGATTCCTTAGATTTTTTTTTCCTTTAATTTGATGGGATACATTACCCAAGTTTGATTAAAATTGAATTTATTATGACTTTTCAAACATTAGCTAATTTTAATAATGAATGCATACATTCTTTGACTATATAAGAGCCATATTTGATTATTTTTGACTTGCCCATGTGAATTGTTGAATTTTAGCTATTTAAAATTAATATTTAATTAATATAAATTATATTTTTATTGAATATTAAATTATTATATGATAAAATGATGTTAGAATAATATATTTTTTGAAATAATTCAGAATGACCTTCTTGCTTATAAATAGCCCTCATTCTCTTGATGAAAGCACTCCTTATTCAAATTTAAAATCCCTCTAGCAAATCAAAGAGAAAATTTCCTAGATTTTCCTTCCAAGTGTTCTCCAAATATTGCAAGATCTAATCCTTGATTTGAAAGCTTCAATATCTTCAACTAAGCTAGCTTTCTTAAATTACTTAAGTTTGTTTTCTTGATCTTAATCCCTTTTTAGTTGTTCATACTATTTTCACCATCTATTCGTTCTTTATAATTTATACTTTTTGGTGGATTAGTCTTTGGACATCAAAGTCTAAGTTTTTTGCATCAAAGTTTCTTCAATCATTTTTTTGTGAAAAACTATGGTGATAGTTTGTAGGATTTATTTCAACTTGTTGAAATTTTTATCTTCCAACAAATTTCTTTTGGTTTCTTAAAATATTTCTTCATTAGTCTTATTTCAAAGATCATTTATTCTTAGATCTATTTTAGAAGTATATTTTTAAGCATTTCAAATTAATTTATTGTGTGGAAATTATTTTTATATTTGTTAGATCTCTCTTTTTAATTAAAAGCTTACTAGTTTACTTAAACCTATCATATATTAATTTTATTTAAGTATTTTGTGATTAGTTGTACTAATTAAAAGAATCATTTTGGTTAAAATAAAATAAATTATTGCTATAATTTTAGAGTATTTGCTAGATCTATTATAAATCAAGTTTCTTTATCAAAATAAAAATTTATAAAAAATTAAATTATTTTATTCATTACTTATCATTTTATTTCAACTAATATCCTTTATTTTAAAAATTACTAAAATTTAGTAAAGCTTGTTGTTTCTATTATTTAATAATTAAGAAAAAGAAAGTTTAGTATAAAGTTAATCTTTCTTACACTATTATATACATACTAGTTATAGTTTCTCTTAAACTTAAAATTATTCTTTGTTGAAATTTAATTTATTATGCAATTGACTATTATGAATTTATTTTAAAATCATTTTTATATTAATCTACAAATTATAATAACATAAACATCTTAGCAAGATCACTTTAAGATGTTTATTTAAAATTTTTTATCAAAATTAAGTGAGCATTATATTTTGCCAAATTAGTAAGTTATAAAGTGATCATTTATAAGTTGTGAGATCACTTTTTTGAATTGGATAGCTTAGTATATTTGTGAGAGATATATTTTATCAAAATTTATTATTTTGAATTTTTCTTTTCATGGTGTAAAATTTATATTAGGGTTGGACTCGCCCCTTTGTAGGAGAGTACCTATTATTGTAGGGGTTGTACTCGACCCGTTATAGGAGAGTACTATTTGTAAGTGATTTTGCATTTAGTGGATTCCTAACCAGGGGTGGCTAGGCATGGATGTTGGCCGATTTTGGGGTTTGGCCGAACCACATAAAAATTATGTGCCTATTCTTTTCTTTTATTTATTATTTTTATTTTGCTGCATTAAGAACTATATCTTGTCATTATAAAATCAAAAATTAATTTTCTACAAAAACTTAAAATTTTAAGATTTAATTTTTAAAATTTTTAATATCGCCCAATTCACACCCCCTTCCCTCTTGGGTGCTATAGTGACTCATAATTGGTATCAGAGCTTAGGATCTTTTATTGGCTGAACATCCAAGACTAGATCTTTTTACTATGGCACAAGGTTTTCCAAAGGGTTCCCTACCAGAGGGGCAATCCACTCATAGACCTCCACTTTTAGATAGTGTTTCATTTGATTATTGAAAAAAATAAAATTAGTACATTTTTAAGAGGTCAAGATGAATGCATGTGGTATATGTTAACACATCAATATCATACACCCACAGTAGAAGTAAATAGCATTAAAGTAAAAAAGCCTTTTGAGGAATGGATTGTAGCTAAAAGAGAACTTGATGAATTAAATGCTATGGCTTGTAATACTTTACATTGTGCTTTATTACCTGATGATTAAATAAAATAATCTATGTTAACTACATCAAAAGAAATATGGGATAAACTCATTATAACTTATGAAGGAACTACTGAAGTTAGAAATGCTCACATAAACAGACTTGTTCATGAATATGAGTTATTTCATATGTCTCCTTCTGAATCTATTTCTGATATGTATACTAGATTCATGAAAATAATTAACACATTGCATTCTCTTGGAAAAACATATAGGAATCAAGACTTAGTCTATAAGACTCTTTGATGCCTTCCAAAAATAATGGGAAACTAAAGTAATAGCTATTAGTGAAGCTAAGGATTTATCTACTTATCCACTGATCAGATTTTGGGTTCTTTGATAGCACATGAATAGGTTATTGCTTAAAGGGATAGGATGGATAACTCAGTAAAAAGGGAGAAGGACAAAGGAAAATCCATTGCTTCATAAGTTGATGATAGTGAGCATAACACCTCAAGCCCAGATGGTGATAGTGATGAGGTGGTCATGCTATCTAAAAGGCTCAGGAACTTGCTAAGGAAGAAGAATCAAAGGTACAAAAAAATATAAAAGCTATAAATTTTAAACTAAGACATTTCCTACAAGTAAGGGATCATTTGCTACCATTATAAAAAGCCTAAACACATAAGAGGTGATTGTCTAGAACTTGCTCAATCAAAGAAGAAAGAGATTGATGTGGAAAGAAGAAAAAATATGAAGAAGAAAAAGTACCATAAGAAGAAGAAGAAGAAGGTTTTATGGGCCAATCCGAATTCAAATGAATCAAGTACTTGCTCATTCGATAAAGAGGTCAACATATGTCTTTTGGAAAATGGAGAATCTAACTTAGATTCTCAAGAGGAATGCCTTCAAAGAAAAACCAAAGAAGGCATGTGGTACTTGGATAGTGGAGACATATGACGGGAGATAAAGATAAATTCACAACTTTAGAATCAAGTGATGGAGGATTTGTTACATATGGAGATAATGCAAAGGGAAAGATCATTGGCATTGGTTCTATTTATAAGCATAGTATCACATTAGATAAAGTTTTTCAAGTAGAAGGATTAAAACATAATTTAATTTCTATTAGTCAGTTATGTGATAGAGGTTTGAATGTAGTATTTCATGCATCATATTGTATTATAAAAAATAATGAAAAAGTTTTGTTAGTAGGAGAAAGACATAAAAACATTTATGTCATTGATTTAGAAAGCTTTCATGATGTGAATTTGAATTTACTTTATTTTAAAAGCACTCATGATGATATATGATTATGGCATATGAGACTATGTCATATTAACAAGCACACACTCAATAAAATTGCTAAACTTGATTTAGTAGTTGGATTGTCTAAATTAATTTTTCATTCAAACTATGTTTGTGATGCATGTATTTATGGCAAGCATTCTAGAAGCTCATTTAAAATTAAAAATATTGTTTCTACTTTTAGACTTCTAGAATTGTTGCACATGGATTTATTTGGTCCAATTAACACCACTAGCATAGGTGGAAAAAATTATGGTTTAGTGATTGTTGATGATTTCTCTAGATATACTTGGGTTTTGTTTGTAACTTATAAAGATGATGTTTCTAGAGAGTTTAGAAAGTTTTCTAAATATATTCAAAGAGAACAAGGACTTTTGATTAATAGGGTTCAAACTGATCATGGTGGAGAATTTAAAAATAAATTATTTGAGGATTATTGTGATGAACATGGGATTAGACATAATTTTTTTGCACTTAGAACTCTTTAACAAAATGGAGTAGTAGAGAGAAAAAATAGAATATTAATTAAATTAAGTAGATCTATGCTTGATGAGTATAAATTACCAAAATAATTTTAGGTGAAAGTAGTAAATACTGCATGTTATGTGATGAATAGGATCTATTTTAGAACAATTTTGAAGAAGACACATTATGAATTGTTTTTTGGAAAGCAGTCTAAGATTGAGCACTTTCATGTTTTGGATGTAAATGCTTTATTTTAAATAATTGAAAAGGCATTTAGGTAAGTTTGTTTGCAAATCAGATGATGGTATTTTCTTAGGATACTCTCTTTCTAGTAGATCTTATAGAGTTTTGAATAAGAGACAAAATGATTGAAGAAGAATGAATACATGTTATTTTTGATGAAAATTTAATTGATCCATTAGAAATGATGTGATTGATGAAGAGATTTATAATTTTAAGAAAATATCTTTAGAACATAATGTGGATGATTCATTTCCTAAAGAATGGAAATATAATAAAAATCTTCCAAAGGAACTAATTATAATAGATCCTTCAAAGGAGTTATGACTAGAAGACATAGTAGAGAGGTTGTAGATCATTCAGCATTCTTATCCAAGGTTGAACCTAAAAATTTAGAAGAAGCATTAAAAGATAATTTTTGGATTATTGCTACGGAAGAGGAGTTGAATCAATTTGTAAGAAATGATGGTTGGGAATTAGTCCCAAGACCCCAAGATCAAAATATCATTGGAACAAAATGGGTCTTTAGGAATAAGCTAGATGATTCAGGTTGTATTGTTAGAAATAAAGCTAGGTTAGTTGTACAAGGGTACATATAAGTTGAAGGTATAGATTTTGAAGAATCTTTTGCACCCATAGCAAGACTAGAAGTTATTAGGTTACTCTTTACTTATGCTTATTTAGGGATTTTAAACATTTTCAAATGGATGTCAAGAGTGCAGTTTTGAATGAATTTATTGACCAAGATGTATTTGTAGAGCAACCACCTAGATTTGAGAGCCTTGAATGTCCAAATCATGTGTATAAATTAAAGAAAGCCTTATATGGTTTAAAATATGCTCCTCGTGCTTGGTATGATAGGTTAAGTAACTATTTGATAAATCATGGATTTAGAAAGGGTAGAGGAGATACCACCTTATTCATTTAAGAGCATAGATGATGATTTGATTATGGTACAAGTGTATATAGATGACATATTATTTGGAAGTACAAATGAATCTTTGTGGCATGAGTTCTCATCTTTGATGTCTAAAGAGTTTGAAATGAGTATGATGGTAGAACTTAATTTTTCTTAGGTCTTCAAGTGAAGCAACAAAAAAATGGTACATTCATCTGTCAAACCAAGTACACAAATGAATTGCTTGAGAGGTTTGACATGAAAAGATTTAAATCTAGTAAAACTCCTATGAGCCCATCTACAAAATTAGATTTAGATGAATTAGGAAAATCTATCGATCAAAAATTTTATTAGAGTATGATAGGTTCACTTTTATACCTTGCTGCTAGTAGGCCTGATATTATGTTTGCTATTTGTTTATGTGCTCATTTTTAGGCCAAACCGAAAGAATTTCATTTAATAGCAGTCAAGCATATCTTTCAGTATTTGATAAGCCCTACTATGTTAGGTTTATGGTATCCTAAAAATTCTTTATCATGTGATTTGGTTGGTTATTCTAATGCTAAATTTGTTGAAAGTAAAGTAAATAGAAAAAGCACATCAGGCACATGCCAATTTTTAGGATCATCGCTTGTGTCTTGATCATCCAGGAAAGAAAATTCTTAGTTAGGCCATGAAACAAAATGAAATTGAAACCAATTACTTAGCTAGGCCATTGATTTAGTTTAAGGTTAGCTTTGCATGGAGTTATGAAGAGATGCCTAGATTGGCTCCTAACGTATGGTCCATAAACTAGCAATAGAGCCTATTGCTAACCCTATCAAGCAAGCTCCTAGATGCATGTGATTAGAAATAGAACAACAAGTCATTTATGAAGTTAAGAAAGATCGATGTCGCTTCATCGAGAAGAAAAACCCTACCGGTTGGACATGTCATCCCAGTTAAGAAAAAGAATGGCCAAATTCACATATGTGTCAATTTTATGGATTTAAATAAGGCATGCCCAAAAGATGAATTTCCATTACCAATCCCGGAGCTGATGGTGGAGATTTCCTCATCTCATGCAGTCTTCTCTTTCATGGATGGCTCATTTGGATATAACTAAATAAAGATGGCCCCTGAATATGAAGAAACACTGCTTTTAGAACCTTGATCGGAATCTACTGCTATAAGGTCATGCCTTTGAGCCTTAAAAATGTTGGTGCTACATACTAGTGGACAATGAATTGAATCTTTGATGAACTCATGCATCATCAAGTTGAGTGATATGTTGATGATCTCATAGTAAAAAAGTAGAGAAAAGGAAGACCATCCCTTTGACTTGAGAGTAGTTTTTGAATAGTAAAGACCATTTAACCTCAAAATGAGTCCTTCAAAGTGTGCATTCAGAGTAGCTTCAAAAATATCATTTGGTTTATTGTTTGACACCAAGGAATAAAAATCAGAGAAGATCAAGGCGATATTAGAATTGCCACACCCTAAAAGTTAAACTCAACTCAGATCATTACAAGGACTGTTAGCGTATCTATGATGCTTTCTATCCAATTTATCAAGAAGATGTCAGCTATTCTCAACACTTGTTAAAAAGGATGCCAAGTTCAAGTGAGATGACAAGTGTGAGCATGCCTTCAAAGACATCAAGCATTACATGATGATGCCACTGATTGTAGCAGCTCTTATCCTGAGCAAGCCACTCATACTTTACACTACTACATTAGATGACTCCCTTGGTGATTTGTTGGCCCAAGTAAATGATGAAGGGAAAGAAAAGGCACTCTACTACCTCAGCCATCATCTAATCCCTGCTAAGGCTAATTATCCATCCATTCAGAAGCATTTTATAGGTTTAATCTTTGCATCCTAAAAGCTACAACACTACATGCTTCCTCATAAGGTGAACTTAATCTCTAGGATCAATCCATTACAGTATCTCATGACACAATCGATGTTTTCTGGATGGTTAGCTTGATGGTCGATGATCCTCTCATAGTTTGACATTACCTTCGTACCCCTCTTTGCGGTGAAAGGACAACTACTAGCAAATTTTTTAGCAACACACCACTTTCTACTGACTCTCAGCTTAGTGATGATCTCCCTTAGGGGATACTAGCATCACCACTAGGAGATGTAGTTTGATGGTGTAGCTTTCTCTCAAGGAGGAGAAGAACCATAATCTACTATTCCAGGAATGGCAAGGGTAGGAATAGTTCTCATAACTCTAGACCGCAATTTGATGAGATTCTCATATCATCTGTCCAATTGCACCAATAATGAATCTGAATATAAGGCTATGATTTCTGATCTAGAGTTATTTGTTACTCTAAACATCTAGAACATCAACAGCTTCGAGGATTCTTAGCTAGTTATCAATTAAATTGCTTGGTCCTACAAGGTTATAAAGCCTAAGCTCCATCACCACAACAAGTACACCATAGATTTGTTGGCCAAAATCCCAGAGGTTGCTAGTTATAAGATTCCTTAAGGAGAGTATGTTGTATCATATGCCAAGGAGTTAGCATGTCCAGAAGATGAGTCCATATCAATAAAGGTCCAAAATAGACAAGTGTTATTTCTTATTGATATTGAACTCATAAAAAAATACTCTATTGATGGGGAGGTTGCCATTGCCAAGAAGGATGAGGAGTTAGATTTGAGGCAAACATTCATGAATTACCTAAATAAAGGCAAACTACCTCAAGAGAAGTCTCAAGCCCATCAGATGAAGTAGAGAGCACTTTCTTATGCTCTTGTTGATGGTGTAGACGACTTTTCGATCATATGTGGTTACGTTGTTTAGACAAGCACGAAGCCCTTAAGATCATGACTGAGGTACACTTAGGATTATGTGGAACCAACCAATCTGGTTCAAAAATGAAAGCCAAGATTAAGAGACTAGGATATTACTGGTCATCGATGATCAAAGATTGCATGGATACGGCTAGGCAATGTCACCAATGTCAAATAAACGATGTGGTCCTACACCAATCATCCAACATTCTTCATCCTACATTGGCCTGATGGCCATTTGATTATTGGGGTATTGACATAGTAGGTCTTATGGATCCTCCTACTTCCAAGGATCATTGGTTCATCTTAGTTGCTACTAACTACTTTTTCAAATGGATGAAAATGATTCCACTTAGAGAGGTCACAACTTAGCATGTTCTCTAGTTTTTTTGGAACCATTTCATATACAGGTTTGGAGTTTCTCGATAAATTATATCTGATAATGGTACTGCATTCAAGAGCATCGAGATCAACAACTTTGCTCGAAGACATAACATAGATTAGAGATATTCTACCATGAACTACTTGAGGGAAAATCGCTTAGCAGAAGCCTTCAATAAAACTCTCATCGAAATACTAACAAAGACACTCGACAACAATAAGCGATAGTGCCATGAGTAGTTAGTTCAAGCCTTGTGGACCTACCTCACCACATATAGAACTCCAACTCATTCTACTCCTTCTTCTTAGTGTATGGGTCCAAATCTGCTCTACCATTAGAAGTCCAACTCTCATCACTAAGGATAGCTATGGGTAGCAAGATCGTAATAAAGTAGAATGCCAAGTTATGGTTAGAAGATCTCGAAGGTTTGGAGAAGAGAAGCTTGTGGGCATGCTAAAACCTTGAGTTGTACAAAGCTAAAATGATTCAAGCTCACAACCAGTTGGTTTGTTCTAGAGCTTTTCAAGTAGGAGGTCTTATTTTAGTTTTAAAGAGACTAATTATTTCTCATCGTAAGATGGGAGGCAAGTTTGAACCCACTTGGGAAGGCCCTTTTCCATAGAGAGAAGGCCTACTAAGGAATATCTTATCAACTTATTAATCATGAGGGAGAGGTCCCAATGCTTCCAACCATTGGGCTCTACTTAAAGAAATATTATAAATCATGTTTGAAAATTATTATCATTAATGAAAATACCATTTTGAATCCATCTCTTCCATATTGAAAGTATTCTTGTTTTTGAATCCACCATGATGTGTTTAGGGTAGGTGTAAGGAACCAGGAACCCCATCCTTCATCAAAACAAAAAAAATACAAACTACAAAAAATATATAAAATAAACATATATCTTTTGTGTCAGGCTACTCTAAGTTGAGAGAACGCTGCTAGTGGCACTCACTCAGTAGCTGCTCTAGGTCGGGCTGACGTGCTACCCTACTAGTGTGTCACCCTAGTGGTCTTCTTGCTTTGGAGGTTGTAAGTCTGCTACATTTTCCTTCTTTATTTGTCCATTACACACCGATGAGCAGCTTGTTAGTTTGGTAGGCCTTACTACATGGCCGATAAGTTACCTCATGTTGGCTTGGTTTAAGAAGATGTGAGTTTGCTATGCTTTCTTCTTGGATTAGCCTATATGCATTTACTGGGTCAAGTATATTTGAGGTTTAGGATAAGTCCTCTAGCAGCTCCTTCCGTCATGATTGCTTCAAGTCTGTGTCCAGTCCTTCCTCGGGGCTCCATGCTTATTAGTTATACTAGGTCAGATAGTATTTGTGTCACTGATGATAGACTATTTTGATGATGAGTTTCGCTTAGAAAGTTGTAAGCCTACACGCTTTCTTTCCAGATTGATCGTTGGACACCAACGGGCATGTTAAGTTGGTTGGTTCTCACTATACTGATAGATACACTACTCATCTTGACTGATACACCTTAGGTTAGCTGGTTCTTGCACCTTAGGATACACCACTCATGGCAGATGTAAGTTTGTTATGCTTTCTCCTTGGCCACCATACACCTATAAGCTTTCTTTTCTAGGGCTTAAGATAACACCCCTAGCAGCACCTCCCCTGTGGGCACTATTTTGGATCACATCCTTTTCATTCCCATTTAGACACTACCCGGGTTACTAATGAGACAGTTCCTTTCATAAGAAACACATGTGGTTGGAGAATCCATCTTATGGATGTGCAAATTCTCCATGGTCCTATAACCGAGATACAAGGTGACATAGCCTTCTTATTATGGTCCGCACACCAAATGTCCACACAAACATATAAACAAAATATATATTCACTTATGGATTAGAGGACACCACTTATACTTTTCTTAAGAAGACATCCTATGTTTAGGCACAAGAAATCTCCTATAAGAATCACCTCACTACTTGAGTTGATATAAGTCACATTCACTCAGTAGTGCCCCTAAGTCATAATTTGTTAGCAAGTCACGCTAGTGGTTTTTCCCTCCTTTAGAAGATGTAAGTCTGCTATGCCTTCTTTCTAGCACAGTCATTGAACACCGAAAGACAACCCCTTAGGTTGGCTAGCTCTACCCCATAGTCAGTAGACTATCCCTTTGGACTTATAAATTTGAGATATGATAAGTTTGATATAGCCCCTTCTCAATGGGTCCATCACACACTGACATGGTCCATAAATTAAATCTTTTAAATTTGACCTAGCTCACATCTGGATATGCCCTCAATTCAAAATCAAACTAAACCAAAACCATATCAAATCACATGAAATTAAGATAAAATTTTTAGACTACTTTGAGTTGACATAAGTCCCAAGATTCACTTAGTCGCCTCTAGTTCACTTTTTTGAGCATCCAACAGGTCACCCTAACAGTTGTTCCTCACTTTGGAAGATGTAAGTCTGCTATGCCTTCTTCTTAGCACAGTCGTTGCACACTTGAAGGCAACCCCTTAGGTTGGCTAGCTCTACCCCACAGCTGGTAGACTATGCATTTGGATTTGTAAACTTGAGGCAGGTCAAAGCTGATATAACTCTTTCTCAGTGGGTCCATTGCACACCAACGGGGTCCATATATTAATTCAGATTAAATTAAACCCAATCTTATTTCCCCAGTGGAGTTAAATCATACCCTTCTCCCTAGTGGAGCTTAAATCATATATAAACAAGTCAAGCAAACAAATTAAATTCAAAACCAACCTCTATAGTGGAGCCAAATTAAACTAACTCCCCCAATAGAGTCTAAATCAAAGAAATCTAACAAAACTCTTATTCCCAGTGGATACATCTCCAAAGAAATCTATGAAATCAAACTCAAATCCTAAACCACAAATAGCTAACTCGCTTCCCTAAGGTTCATATACCGATCCCAGGAGGAGCCCATATCTTTATTAGATATGCCTCCACATCAATTAAAATAAAACAAATTAAATTTGACTCAATCTTAATCCCTAGTGAATTATAGATTCTTTTCCCCAACAGTTCTTCTTTCCACAAGTCATATAATCAAATGAAATTGAAACGTTATCCCCAAAAAAATTTTTTCTTCTATGCCCTCGACATAGATCCCTCACATGTCATGTCCAATGCATGTGTGATCCCCTAGTGGATCTCCCTCCATGTCCTTAACATGGAATTCTTACCAAATCTTATTTCTTCTCTTATCAACACCTTTAATACTTCAACCAAAAGCCTAATAATGTATTCGTTCAAATTACATCATCTCAACATTGTAATCAATATTTTATTATTTGTGATGGTGCAAGCTCAAACTAACTATACAATAGCATGCTAAACATATTAATGTAAATTAACACACTATATTATATTATAATATATGATGTTATATTATAATTTGTTGTAATATAATATATTTTCTAACATTACACCTCATTAGAATCACTTGAAAAAAACAAATAACAAAATTTTCTTAAAATATGAATAATGTTCATTTTGGATGTAAAGCTATTATTTTTCTATTAGAAATGGTACAAAATAGCATAATTTTTGTGTTGCTTTTGGTGTGTGCCATGAATTTGGCCAAATTCTTCCATCTCAACCTTTAAATTAACATTTTTGTGAGTTTTGACCCAATGTATTATAATAAAAGAAAAATATACTAAAATGTACAATAATATTTAGTAACACACCACCACATTCATATATATGTTAAGTTATATTGTTATGTACATTATATTTTAATATGATTTCATATAATATATTATCTTACATTACACCTTAAATGAATCACTTTAAGAAAAAAATTATAAAATTTGGTTGAAAAATGAACATTTATTTTGGATGCAAAATACCATTTTTTGATTAAATGACACACAAGACACCCCAATGATGTTCCCTAAATATTATATTAAATTTTGCCAAACCCCATCATCTCAATCTATATTTTTATGAATTATACTAATGCAAACTCTGCTACATCATATTATATATTAACACAAGTAATAATACATGCTATATATAAATTATAAATATATTATATTATACATATTATATTATATTGCATATCACATCACAAGGGATTGCTTAAGATAAAAAATTATAAAATTAGTTTAAATAATAAAAATCTACATATTTTTATCATATCAGTTACATATTTTAAATTGAAACAATATATTATGATGCCAAGCTCTACCTATTATGAATTTGGCCAAATTCCACCATTTTAAAGTCTAAATCAACATTTTTATAAATAATGCTAGTGTAGGCTTGATTGCATGATTGTAAAATACTAAAAGAATTTAAAATTCGTAGAACAATATATTATGATATATGATGCTATACTATGCTACAACATATAATAGATATTTTGAACATAAAATCTTATTTTGAACATAAAATCTTACTTTTTATACTACAAATGGCGTAGCACACCTTTGGTACTACAACCTAATTCCCACTTCAAATTTAACAAATTTCATCATTTGATTTATTAAATCAATATATTTATGATTTATATTAATATAGAATAGGCACAATACCATAATATACTAAAACATTTCAAAACATCTTTAACATCCAAAACACATCACTACATGCTCAAATATATGATGCTAAATTATACTATAATATTTGGTATTATAATATGATTTAGGGTTAGGGTTTAAGGTATTCAAATCTCTAATAGTCAAAGGAAAGTCTCTTGAAGACAATTTC
The DNA here is from genome assembly GCA_021442155.1 of Cymbidium sinense. Lineage (NCBI taxonomy): Eukaryota > Viridiplantae > Streptophyta > Magnoliopsida > Asparagales > Orchidaceae > Cymbidium > Cymbidium sinense. The sequence continues at coordinate 179,871,965 of CM038214.1, read as the reverse complement.
TTTGGCTACCATAACTATGTTAGGATTAGGTCACCCTTTAGATCTACTCCTAATGGCATCTTTATTCAAGGTTTAGGGTTAGTTTAGAGTTTAGGGTTTTGTGTTTAAGGTTAGTTTTATTTTAGGGGTTGGGGTTTGGGGTTTTGGGGTTTATGGTTTAGTTGTAGGTTTTAGAGTTTAGGTTTTATTATTTTAGTGTTTAAGGTTTCGTGGTTTAGGGTTTAGGTTTATAGTTTTTTACTATTTAGTGTTTAAGGATTAGAGTTTTGTGGGGTGTAGGTTTAGGGTTTTAGCTTAGGTTTTAGGTTTTAGGGTTTAAGTTTTAGTTTATGGTTTAGGGTTTAGGATCTAAGTTTTTTTTAATAGAGAATAATTTCATATTTAACATTTTTTTCTTTTCAATTTTATCAACCAAGTAGCATCCCAAGTAATTTAAGACACAACCGATGATATAGATAAAAAATGAGCACCCATAAAGCAAATCAAAAACCCTAGATAAGTAAAACTTTCTACTATAAAGACACAGTTCCATAAGCAATGGATTGAATTCATTCTTAGTAGTAGATCCACCATCATATTTAATCTCTCTCTACCACCACAGTATAACCTCCATCGCCACGCCTCTATAACAACCACTACTTACACCATCCGATCCCCCACCACCACCATAATTTGCCTTTGCCTCCAATGCAGATCAGAGCCTAGTTGATAGTGTTGTAGGTTCACCCATTTAGGGTTTAGTTTAGTTTAGGTTTATTTAGGTTTAGTTAGGATTTTGATTTAGGGTTAAGGGTTTTAGGGTTTAGTTATAAGTTTTAAGGTTTAGAGTAGGGCCAAGTGTAGGTGATTAGGGTTTAGGGTAAGTTTTATTTTATTTTATTTTAAATTTATTATTATTTATGTTTAGTTTTATTTTGAATTAGGTTTTACACTTGGTTTATTTTATTTTAGTTTAGTTTAGTTTATTTAATTTATTTTAGTATTTTAAATTTAGCTAGTTTAGGTTTATTTATTTTTTATTTTATAGGTTTAAGTCTTTATTTATCTTATATATGTTATTATAGGTTTAGGTTAGTTTAGGGAGGAGAGCCTAGGGCCCAGATTAGGGTTTAGGGTTTAGGGTTTAGGCGCAAGGTAGTTTAGTTCAGGTCCAGCCTAGTATTTAGGCCTCAGTGGCCTAGGGCTTGAGGGTCCAGAATCATGGTTAAGGTTGTGGGGCTCAGGCCTAGGGTTTTAGACCTAGTTTTGTGGCTTAGGGTCCAGAACAGTTTAGTGGCTAAGGTTTAGGGCTCAGGGATTTAGGGTTTTAGGTTTAGGTCAGGTGTGGATTTAGGGCTCATTTAGGGTTTAATATGGTAGGGCCAAGGTAGGAAGGGCCTTGGTTAGAGTCAGGTTTTGGGTTGTGGTTTGGGTTAGGGCCTAGATTGTGGATCTTGGGTAGGATTTAGGTTTATGGTTTATGGTTTTTTAAATTAAGCAAACCAGTTTAGGTCATTTAATTTATTTATTTATTTTTTTATTTATTTTTATTTATTTTATTTATTATTTTAGGTTTATTTTTATTTTATTTAGTTTAGTTTATTTATTTTAGTTTAGGTTTTATATTTTAGTTTATTTTTTAGGTTTAGGTTTATGTTTATTTTTTAGTTTAGTTTAATTTTATTTTATTTTCATGTTTAGGTTTTATTTTTATTTTTTATTTAGGTTTAGGTTTCTATTTTATTTTAGGTTTAGGTTTTAGGTTTTTTTTAGGTTTTTTTTAGTTTAGATTTAGGTTTATTTTAATTTATTTTTTTTATTTAGTTTAGGTTTAGGTTTAGGTTTTGGTTTAGTTTATTTTAGGTTTAGGTTTAGGTTTATTTTATTTTATTTTATTTTTTATTTTATGTTTAGGATATTTTTAGTTTAGGGTTTAAGATTTTATTTATTTATTTTAGATTATATTTTATGGTGAGGTTTTATTTTATTTTAATTTTATTATATTTTTATTTTACATTTAGTTTATATTTTATTTAGGTTTTCTATTCTTAGTTTTATTTTATTTTTTTTGTTTAGTTTAAGTTTTTATTTATTTTATTTTAATTAATTTTTATTTTTCCTCTTATTTTTCTTTTAGGTTTAGATTTAACTTTTAATTTATGTTTTAATTTTATTTATTTATTTTTTTAGGTTTAGGTTTATTTTTTATTTTATTATTAAGTTTTATTTAGTTTAGGTTTAGGTTTTTAGGGTTTAAGGTTTTGGGTTTAGGGTTTGGGGTTTAGGGTTTAGGTTTAGGGTTGTAGGTTTTATGGTAGGGTTAGGGTTTATGGTTTATGGTTTATGGTTTTGGGTTTTGGGTTTAGTGTTTAGGGTTTAGGGTTTAGGTTTTAAGTCTAAGGTTTTAGGTTTTAGTTTAGGGTTTAGCATTTTTTTTAAAATAAAGAACAAATTCATATTCAACATTTCTTCTTTTCAATTTCATCAACCAAGTAACACACCAAGTTTTCTAAGACACAAGCGGCGATATAGATAAAAAATGAGCATTCATAGAGCAAATTAAAAACCTTAGATAACTAGAATCATCTTTACAGTAAAGACATAGTTCCATAAGTAGCAGATCGGATCGGTCGTTCTTAAGTCTCTCTAGTTCCCATTAGAACCACCCCGGCTCTCTAGTATTGTGATCCACCAACATGGCTATAACCAGCATTGCTCCTCTGACCTCCATGACCACCACTACTCCATATCTACCAGTACCTCCAGATCCCCCATAACCAATGTGATAACCTGCCTCACCACCTCCACAACTGATCTAGACTAAGCCTGGTCATGTGATGTTCGGCCAAGGTTCTGCCCATTCTTAGGGTTTAAGTTTATTAGGTTTTTATGGTTTAGATTTACTTTTTAATTTATTAAGTTACTTTAGGTTTATGTTTAGGTTTAGGGTTTGGTGTTTAGGGTTTTTGGATTTAGGTTTAGGTTTAGGGTTAGGGTTTAGGCAGGGTTTGGGTTTTAGGTCTGTGGTTTTAGGTTTAAGGATTTAGGTGGTTTAAGGTTTAGGGTTTTGGGTTAAGGTGGAGGTAGGGTCCGGGGTCAGTGGTGGTTTTGTGGCTCAGCTCAGGTTTAAAGTTTAGATTTAGGGAGTTTAGGGTTATAGAGGGCTCAGTGGTCCATAGGGCTCAGGGCTCAGAGCCTTTAGGATTTAGGCTCATGATAGGTCAGTGGGCTCAGTGGCTCAGGGTCTGGGGCCTGATCAGGTTTAGGGTCATGGAGGGTCATGGTTTTAGGGTAGGTAGGGCAGGGTCAAGATTTAGGGTTAGGTTAGTTGGGTTTATGGTTTGGTAGGATTTAGGTTTAGGGTTTATCTTTAAACCCAAGCAAACAGAGGTTTAAGTTTATTTAGTTTATTTTATTTATTTTAGTTTTAGTTTTATTTTATTTAGTTTAGTTTTATTTTAATTTAGTTTAGTTTATTTGTTTTAGGTTTATTTATTTTAGTTTAGGTTTTTTATTTTGGTTTATTTTTTAAGTTTATGTTTATTTTTTAGTTTAGATTTATTTTATAATATTTTTTGTGTTTAGGTTTTATTTTTTATTTTTAAGTTTAGGTTTAGGTTTTTATTTTATTTTAGGTTTAGGTTTAGGTTTTCTTTTAGGTTTATTTTAAGTTTTATTTTAGTTTAAGTTTAGGTTTATTTTCAATTTTATTTTATTTTTTTTTAGTTTAGGGTTTAGGTTTAGGTTTATATTTTGTTTATTTTAGGTTACTTTATTTTAGTTTTGGTTTAGGTTTATTTTATTTTGTTTATTTTTGGTTTAGGTTTTTTTTAGTTTAAGGTTTAGGTCTTATTTTCTATTTCTTTTTAGATTTATTTTTTAGGTTTAGGTTTTTATTTAGTTTTTATTTTATTTTATTTATTGGTTTATTTTATTTTTATTTTACATTTAGTTTTTATTATATTTAGGTTTTAGTTTATTTTATTTTTTTTAGTTTAGTTTAGGTTTTATTTATTTTATTTTTAGTTTAGTTTTTATTTTATTTTATTTTATTTAGAGTTTAGGTATTGGTTTAGTTTGGGTTTTATTTTTATTTATTATTTTATTTAGGTTTAGGTTTAGTTACTTATTTTATTTTTAGGTTTTATTTAGTTTAGTTTTAGTCTTTCAGACTTTTAGAGTTTAGGATTTAATGTTTGAGGTTTGGGGTTTAGGGTTTAGGGTTTATGGTTGTAGGTTTTAGGGTGTAGAGTTTAGAGTTTTAGGTTTATGGTTTAGGGTTTAGGGTTTGAGCCAAGTATTTAGGGTTGTAGGTTTAGGTTAGTTTTAACATTTTTAATTTTATTTTTTTAAATTAGTAAACTGGGGTTTAGGTTTATTTATTATTTTTTAAATTTTAGTTTATCTTTCTTAATTTTATTATTATTTTGTTTAGTTTATTTATTTTAGTTTAGGTTTTTATTTTAGTTTATTTTATAGTAGGTTTGGTTTAGGTTTAGGTTTAGTTTAGTTTTTTTTATTTTAATTTTAAGTATAAGTTTTTTTTTAGATTTATGGTTGTAGGTTTAGGGTGTTTAGAATTAGGGTTTGTGGGTTAGTTTATGGATTAGGGTTTGGAGTTTAGGGTTTAGGATTTAGGGTTTAGGGTTTAGTGGGGTTTTTTTTTCTAAATCAAGTAAACTAGTAGGTTTAGGTTTATTTAATTTATTTAGTTTTTTTTCATTTATTTTAAATTATTTTATTTTTTATTTAGGTTTATTATTTATTTTTATTTAGTTTAGTTTTATTTTTTTTATTTTTTATGTTTAGGGTTTTATTTTATTATTTTAGGTTTAGGTTTTATGTGTCTTTTAGGTTTATTTTAGGTTTTATTTTCAGTTTAGGTTTAGGTTTATTTTAGTTTAGTTTATTTTATTTAGTTTAGAGTTTAGTTTATTTATTTTTAGGTTTAGGTTTTATTTATTTTAGTTTAGGTTTAGGTTTATTTATTTTATTAGGTTTAGGTTTTCTTAGTTTATAATTTAGATTTTATTTTCATTTATTTTAGGTTTATGTTTTAGGTTTAGGTTTTTTTATTTATTTATTTAAGGTTATTTATTTTTATTTTATGTTTAGTTTTATTTTATTTAGACATTATTTTATGTTTATTTTATTTTAGTTTAGTTTAAGTTTTTATTTATTTTATTTTAGTTTTGCTTTTATTTTTTATTTTATTTTATTTTTACATTTAGGTTTAGGTTTTAGTTTATGATTTTATTTTATTTTATTTTTTTTATTTCATTTAGTTTTAGGTTTATTTATTTATTTAAATTTTAGTTTCTTTATTTTAGTGGGTTTAAGGTTTAGATTTAAGTTAGGGTTTAGGGGCCTAGGGTTGTGTTTAGGTCTAGGTTGGGTTTAGGGTCAGTGGTAGAGTCATGGCCTAGGGTTGGGGTAGGGTTTAGTAGGGTAGGTTGTGGTTTGGGTGGGCTCAGGGTAGGGTTTAGTGTCAGTGTAGGGTTTAGTAGGGTTAGCATTTTTTTAATTTTTTTTAAATTTTTAGGTTTATTTTTTATTTATTTTAGCTTATTTTATTTATTAATATTAGTATTATTTAGTTTACTTTATTTATTTTAGGTTTATTTATTATAGTTTAGGTTTTTATTTTAGTTTATTTTTTTAGGTTTAGGTTTAGGTTTATTTTTTAAGTTTAGTTTTATTTTTTATTTTATTTTTTAGGTTTAGGTTTTATTTTTATTTTAGGTCTTTTAGGTTTTTATTTTATTATTTTAGGTTTAGGTTTTATGTTTTTAATTTAAGTTTATTTTTAGGTTTTTTTTTTAGTTTAGACTCATAGTTTTTTTGTTTATTTTATTTTATTTAGGTTTTAGGTTTAGATTTTGTTTTAGGTTTTATTTATTTTAGTTTAGTTTATTTGAGTTTAGGTTTAGGTTTATTTTATTTTTATTTTAAGTTTAAGTTTTTTTTTAATTTAGTGTTTAAGTTTTATTTTTTATTTTTTTTAGGTTTTATTTTTGGTTTATTTTTTAGGCTTAGATTTTTATTTTATTTTATTTCAGGTTTACTTTATTTTTATTTTAGGATTAGTTTTTCTTTTATTTAGATTTTTTATTTTTTTAGTTTAGTTTAGGTTTTTATTTATGTTATTTTAATTTAGTTTTTATTTTTTATTTTATTTTCTCTTTAGGTTTAGGTTTAGATTTAGGTTTTAGTTTCAATTTTTATTTAATTTAAATTTGTTATGTTATTTTAGTTTAGGTTTTATTTATTTTATTTCTTTATGTTTTATTTAGTTTAGGTTTAGGTTTTAGCTTATGGGTTTAGGGTTTATTGTTTTAGGTTAGTTGAGGGTTTAGGGTTTGGAGATTAGGGTAGTTTAGCATTTGTGGTTTAGGGTTTAGGGTATTAGGGTTTAGGGTTTAGAGATTAGGGTTTTTAGGGTTTTGGGTTTAGGGTTTCAATTTTAAGTCTAATGTTCAGGTTATAGTTTAGTGTTTAGGGTTTTTAGCTTTTTTTAATAGAGAGAAAATTTAGATTCAATATTAATTCTTTTCGATTTCATCAACCAAGTAACACACTAACTATTCTAAGACACATGCGATGACATTGATAAAAAGTGAGCATGCATAGAGCAAATCAAAAACCCTAGATAACTAGAACTGCCACTACTGTAAAGACATAGTTCCATAAGCAGTAGATCAGATTGGTCATTCCTCAATTTCTCTAGTTCCCACCAGAACCACCCCGACCTCTCGAGCAATGGGATCCACCATCACATCCCGATCTCTCCCTCTATCACCACCAAAGTTGTAAGCTCTATTGCTCGTCCCACCTCAATAACCACCAATGCTCCAACCAACACCTCCATTTCCACCAGCACCTCCAGATCCCTGACCACCATTGCGATAGCCACCGCGAGATCTAAGTTTAGCTTAGTTGATGGTCATGTTCTTGCTGATAAGGTTCTGCCCATTCTTAGGAATTAGTTTTAGGTTTTAGTTTATTAGGTTTAGGGTTTAGGTTTATTTTTTAATTTAGTTACTTTAGCTTTAGGGTTTGGGGTTTAGAGTTATGGTTTAGGGTTTAGAGTATAAAGTTTAGGGTATATGGTGTAGGGTGGGTAGGGTTTGATGATTTTAGGTGTGGTTTAAGATTTAGGTTAGTTTTGGGTTTAGGGTTTTTTTAGAAAAAAAAGGTAAGTTTAGGTTTTAGTTACTTTATATTTTATTTATTTTAGTTTATTTTATTATTTATAACTATTTAGGTTTTTTTATTTAGTTTAGTTTATTTAATTTAGGTATATAAGTTTAGGTTTTATTATAGTTAATCTTTAGGTTTAGGTTTAAGTTTGGTTTATTTTTAGTGAGTTTTATTTGTACTTTAATTTTATGTTAGGTCTTTAGGGTTTAGGGTTAGGGTGGGGTCAGTTAGGGTTTTAGGGTTTAGTTTTAGGGTTTAGGGTTTTAGGATTAGGGTTTAGGCTCAGATTTAGGGTTTAGGGTTTAGGGTGGGTTTAGGGTTTAGGATTTAGAGTGGGTTTATGGTTTAGGTTTTAATTAAGCAACCGAGGTTTAGGTTTATTTAGTTTATATTTAATTTATTTTTTTATATTCCTTTATTTTATTTAGGTTTATATTTTATTTTTAGGTAGTTTAGTTTATGATAAGGTTTATTTATTTTAGTTTAGGCTTTTATTTTGTTTAGTTTTAGGTTTAGGTTTATGCTTATTTTAGTTATGTTTTATTTTAGTTTATTTTTAGGTTTAGGTTTATTTTTAGGTTTAGGTTATTTATATTTTATTTAAGTTTAGGTTTTATTATTTTAAGCAGGTTTGAGGTTTTATTTTAGGTTTAGGTTTTCTTTATTTTTATTTTAATTTTATTTATTTTAAGAGTTTGGTTATATTTTAGGTTTAGGTTTAAGTTATTTATTTTAATTTAGTTTATTTTAGTAGGTTTAGGCTTATTTTATTTTGTTTATTTTATTTTAATTTAGGTTTAAGTTTTTTTTGGGGGTTTAGGTTTTATTTTTATTTATTTTAGGTTTATTTTAGGTTTAGGTTTTTTATTTAGTTTATATGTTATTTTATTTTGATTTGATTTATTTTTATTTTATGTTTAGTCTTTATTTTTAGGTTTTATTCTTAGGTTTATTTTATTTTTAGTTTAGTTTAGGTTTTGTTTATTTTATTTTAGTTTATTTTTTATTTTGTTTTATTTTTAGGTTTAGGTTTAGGTTTTAGTTAAAATTTTTATTTTATATTATTTATTTTATTTTTTAGGTTTAGTTTTATTTATTTATTTTATTATTAGGCTTTATTTAGTTTAGGTTTAAGTTTTTTGGTTGTTAGGGCTTACGATTTAGGGTTTAGGGTTTTGGATTTTGTGTTTAGGGTTTAGGCTTTAGGGTTTTGGGTTTAGGGTTTAGGGTTTATGATTTTAGGGTTTAGGTTTTAAGGTTTAGGTTTAGGATTTAGGGTTTAGAGTTTAGGGTTTAGGGTTTAAGGTTTAGGATTTTTAGGGTTAAGGGTTTAGGATTTAGGATTTAGGTTTTTGTATAGGGTTTATGGTTTTTTATTTTTTTATCACATAACAAATTTAGATTTAATATTTCTTCTTTTGAATTTCATCAACTAATTAACATACTAAGTTTTCTAAGAAGACACATAGATAAAAAAGAGCACGATAGAAAAAATCAAAACCCTAGATTTGAATCTCTACTATAAGACAAAGTTGCATAAGCGATGATCGGGTCGCTCTTCAATTTCTCCAGTTCCCATCAGAACCACCCTGGCTCTCTAGTAGCGTGATTCACCATCATGTCCCCAATCTCTCCCTCCGCCACTGCCACAGCTGTAACCTCCATCACTCCTCCGGCCTCCATAACCACCACTACTTCGACCACCACCTCCATATCCACTAGCACCTCCAGATCCCCCAGCACCACTGTGATAACCACCACATCTGCCTTCGCCTCCACCACCAGATCTAGACTGAGCTTGTTTGACGATGATGTTCTTGCCGCCAAGGTTCTGCCCATTCTTAGGTTTTAGGTTTATTAGGTTTTGTGATTTAGGTTTATTTTTTAATTTATTAAGTTACTTTAAGTTTAGGTTTAGGTTTTGGATTTTAGGGTTAGGATTTAGGGTTTAGGGTTTAAGGTTTAAGGTTTAGGGTTTAATGTTTAGAGTTTAGGGTTTTGGGGTTTATGCTTTAGGTTTAGTTTAAAGTTACTGTTTAGGTGGGGTTTTGTGGGTTAGTTTAGGTTTAGTGTTTATGTTTTGTGGTTTCAGTTTTGAGGGTTTAAGAGTTTCAGTAGGAGTGTTTAAGGCCTTGGGTTAGGAGGCTCAGGACAGTGGTAGGGTCAGTGGGTCAGGGCCTGGATTTGTGCTAGCCTCAGTTGATCAGGATTTAGGGCCCAGGTGTGTTTGTGGTAGGGCCCAGGGTGAGATCTGGTAGGGTAGGGTTTAGATTGTGGTTAGGTTAGTGGGTTGAGGCCTGGGGTCAGTTTAGGATCAGGTGTGGTAGGGTTTTCAAAATTATACAAACCGTTGTTTAGCTTATTTAGTTTATTTAGTTCATTTTTATTTATTTAAGTTTATATTTTATTTTTATTTAGGTATTTTTAAATTTTATTTAGTTTAGTTTAATTATTTTTTATTTTTTAGTTTAGGTTTTATTTTTAGTTTTAGGTTTACATTTAGGTTTATGTTTATTTTTAGTTTAGTTTGATTTTATTTTATTTTTTATGTTTAGATTTTATTTTTTGTTATTTTAAGTTTTTAGGTTTTTTATTTAATTTTGTTAGGTTTAGGTTTTAGGTTTTTCTTTTAGGTTTATTATCAGGTTTAGGTTTATTTTTAGTTTATTTTATTTCATTTAGTTTAGGGTTTAGGTTTAATTTATTTTAGGTTTAGGTTTAGGTTTTATTTAGCTTAGTTTAGTTTATTTTAGTTTAGGTTTATGTTTATTTTATTTTGTTTATTTTAGGTTTAGTATTTTTTTAGTTTAGGGTTTACGTTTTATTTTTTATTTATTTTTTAGGTTTAGGTTTTTATTTTATTTTATTTTAGGTTTATTTTATTTTTATTTTACATTTAATTTTTATTTTATTTAGGTTTTTTATTTTTAGGCATATTTTATTTTTTAGTTTAGTTTAGGTTTATTTTTATTTTATTTTATTTTAGTTTTTTATTTTTAAATTTATTTTATTTTTACATTTTGGTTTAGGTTTAGGTTTAAGTTTAGAATTTTATTTTATTTTATTTTATTATTTTATTTAAGTTTAAGTTTTTATTTATTTATTTTATTTTTAGGTTTTATTTAGTTTAGGTTTAGGTTTTTAGGTTTTTATGGTTAAGAATTTAAGGTTTAAGGTTTAAGGTTTGGGGTTTGGGGTTTAAGGTTTAAGGTTATAGGTTTTATGGTTTAGGGTTTAGGGTTTAAGTTTAGGTTTAGGGTTTAGTGTGGTTTTGGGGGTTTATGTTTTAGGGTTTAGGATTCAGGGTTTAGGGTTTTAGGGTTTATGCTTTTAGGGTTTAGGCAGGGTTTAGGGTTTGTTCAGGTCTGTGGTTTAGGGTTTAGGGTCAGGGTTTAGGGCTTTGGGTTTTAGATTCAGGTTTAGGTTTTTTTTATGTTTATTTGGTTAATTTAGTTTACTGAGCTTTTTATTTATTTATTTTAGTTTACTTTATTTTTTAAATTATATTTAGGTTTATTTTTTATTTTTATTTAATTTAATTTATTTATTTTAGGTTTTTTTATTTTTATTTAGGTTTTTTATTTTAGTTTATTTTTTAGGTTAATGTATATTTTTTTTAGTTCAATTTATTTTATTTTATCTTTTAGGTCTTAGCTTTGTTTTAGGGTTTGGGTTTTAGGGTTTAGGGTTTAGTGCTTTATGATTTAGGCTCAGGGTTTCAGGGCCTGGTGAGGATTAGTGCTCAGACTTTAGGGTTATAGTTTTAAGGTAGGGCCTAGGATAGGGTTTAGAGTTTAGGTTTAGGCCTGGTGGGGTAGGGTTTGTGAGTTTGGGTCAGGGGTTAGGGGTGGTCAAAGGTTTGGGTGGTAGGTTTAGGGTTTATTATTTTTATATTATTTTATTTTAGGGTTTAGGGTTTAGTGTTAGGTTTAGTTTTAGATTTGTGAGTTCAGTTTTAGTTTAGGTTTATTTTAAATTAAGTAAACTAGTAGGTTTAGGTTTTCTTTAGTTTCTTTGTTTAACTTTTATTTAAGTTTATTTTATTTTTATTTTTAAAATTTTTATTTATATTTAATTTATTTTATTTATTTTAGATTTATTTATTTTAGTTTAGGTTTTTATTTAAGTTTATTTTAGGTTTAGGTTTAAGTTTATGTTTATTTTTTTGTTTAGTTTTATTTTTATTTTATTATTTTGGATTAAGTGTTTTTTTATTTTTAGGTTTAGGTTTTTATTTAATTTTTTTTAGGTTTAGGTTTTAGGTTTTTATTTTAGTTTATCTTTTGGTTTTATTTTAATTTAGGTTTAGGTTTACTTTTAGTTTATTTTATTTTGTTTAGTTTATCATTTAGGTTTAGTTTATTTTTGGTTTAGGTTTAGGTTTTATTTATTTTAATTTAGTTTATTTTAGTTTAGGTTTATTTTATTTTGTTTATGTTAGGTTTAGGTTTATTTTCTAGTTTAAGGTTTAGGTTTTATTTTTTTATTTATTTTTAGGTTTTATTTTTAGGTTTATTTTTAATTTATCTTTTATTATATTTAGGTTTTTTTTTAGTTTTATTTTATTTTTTTAGTTTATGTTTTATTTTATTTTATTTTAGTTTATTCTTATTTTTTATTTTATTTTATTTTTAGGTTTAGGTTTAGGTTAGGTTTTTATTTTTTTTATTTTTATTTTTATTTTATTTAGGCTTAGGTGTTTTTATTTATTTTATTTTTAGGTTTTATTTAGTTTAGGTTAAGATTTTTAGGTTTTTAGGGTTTAGTGTTTATGGTTTAGGGTTTAGGGTTTAGGGTTTGTGGTTTGGTTTTTTATATATTTTTGTTTTTTTAATTTTTTGGGTTTTAGGTTTTGGGTTTATGGATTAGCGTTTATGTTTTAAGTTTTAGTTTAGTGTTTAGGGTTTTTAGTTTTTTTTATAATAGAGAACAAATTCAGATTCAATATTTCTTCTTTTTCTTTTCATCAACCAAGTAACACAATAAGTTTTCTAAGACACAATCGATGACATAAATAAAAGATGGGCATGCATAGAGCAAATTAAAAACCCTAGATAACTAGAATCGCCTCTGCTGTAAAGACACAGCTTAAGCAACAGATTGGATCGATCGTTCTTCAGTTTCTATAGTTCCCATCAAGACCACCCCGACCTCTCGAGTAGCGGGATCCACCATCATATCACCAATCTCTCCCTCTGCCACCACCACGACTATAACCTCCATCGCTCCTCCCGCCTACCTAACCACCACCTCGATATCCACCAGCACCTCTAGATCCCCCACCTGCGGCGATAACAAAGAAGGCCTTCACCATCATTAGATCTAGATTGAATCTTGATGGTGATATTCCCTGTCCAAGGTTCCATTCTTAGGGTTTATGTTTAGGTTTAGGTTTATTAAATTTTAGGGTTTAGATTTTTTTAATTATTTAGTTACTTTAGGTTTAGGTTTAGGGTTTAGTTTAGGGTTTAGTGTTTAAGGTTTAGTTTTAGGGTTTATTTTAGGGTTTAGGTTTTAGGTTTATTCTTTTTTTAGGGTTTAGGTTAGGGTTTAGGGTTTAGGTTTAGGGTTTAGGTTGTAGGTTTAGTGTTATAGGTTTGGTTTAGGGTTTTTTTATTTTTTATTTTTATTTTTTATTTTTAGGGTTTATGTTTGAGGTTTAGGGTTCAAGTTTTAGTTTAGTGTTTAGGGTTTTGGTTTTTTTTGTAAGAGAGAATAAATTCATATTCAACATTTCTTATTTTTGATTTCATCAACCAAGTAACACACCAAGTTTTCTAAGACCCAAGTGATGACATAGATAAAAAATGAGCATGCATAGAGCAAATCAAAAACCCTTGATAACTACAAGTCTTAACTGAAGGCATTGTTCTATAAGCTACTGATCGACGATCATTCTTCATTCCTCCATTTCCCATCGAATCACCCGGCCTCTCGAGTAATGAGATCCACCAGCATATCCCTATTCTCTCTCTCTGTCACCACCACGACTGTCACCTCCATCACTCCTCCCACCTCCAAAACCACCACTACTCTGACCGCCACCTCCATATCCACCAGCACCTTCAGATCCCGCACCACCACTATGATAACAACTGCCTCTGCCTATGATGTTCCTACCGTCAAGGTTCTGGCCATTCTTAGGGATTAGGTTTAGGTTTAGGTTTATTAGGTTTTAGTGTGTAGGTATATTTTTTAATTTATTTAGTTACTTATGTTTAAGTTCAGGGTTTGTGGTTTAGGGTTAGGGTTTTGGGATTAGGGTTTTAAGGTTTATGCTTTTAGAGTTTAAGGTTTAGGGTTAGGCTTAGGGTTTAGGGTTTAGGGTTTAGGGTTTAGAGTAGGGCTTACATTTAGGTGGTTTAGTTAAAGTTTTTATTTATTTATTTTATTTATAGGATTTAGGGTTTAGGGTTTAGGGTTGTAGGTTTAGAGTTTTAGGTTTGGGGATTAGGGTTTAGGTTAGTTTTGGGTTTAGGGTTTAAGGTTTAGAATTTAGGGTTTATGGTTCTTTTTAAAAAAAATTAATTAAACCCAGTTTTGGTATTTAGTTTACTTAGTTTATTTTATTTTATTAAGTTTATTTTTTATTTTATTTATTGAGTTTATTTATTTTAATTTTCTTTAGTAGGTTTTATCTTTAGTTTATTTTATATTTATTTAGTGAGTTTTTTATTTTATTAGTTTTGTGGTTTTGTGGCCCAGGGTTGGGTTTAGAGAGGTTTAGGTTTTAGGTAGGGTTTAGGATTAGTGTTTAGGTTTATGGTCAGGGTTTAGTGTCAGGGTTTAGGGCCCAGGATTTAAGGAGGGTCTTAGTTTTAGTTAGGATTTAGGGGTTTAGGTCAGGGAGGATCTTTATTTTTTATTTTAAAGTCCAGGGTTTAGGGTTTAGGGTCAGGTTTAATTTAGGTTTATTTTTAAATTAAAAAAAAAACCAGGGCTTTCAATTTAAGGTTTATTTTAATTATTTTAGTTTATTTTATTTATTTTGTTTATTTATTTTAATTTAGGTTTTATTTTAGTTTGTTTTTAAGGTCCAGGTTCAGTTTATGTTTCTTTCTTAGTATATTTTTTGTTTATTTTATTTTTTTTTTAGGTTTATATTTTATTTATTTTTTAGGTTAATGTTTAGGTTTTGGTTTAGTTGTAGGTTTTTATTTTAGGTTTATTTTTAGGCTTTATTTTTTAGTTTAGGTTTAGGTTTATTTTTAGTTTATTTTATTTTATTTAGCTTAGGGTTTAAGTTTACTTTATTTTATGTTTAGGTTTAGGTTTTATCTATTTTAGTTTCGGTTTAAGTTTATTTTATTTTGTTTATTTTAGGTTTAGGTTTTTTTTAAGGTAGGTTTATTTTTTTATTTATTTTTAGGTTTTATTTTTAGGTTTAGGTCTTTCTTTAGTTTATAATTCTTTTATTTTAGGTTTTTTATTTTGGTTTTGTTAGCTTTTATTTTATTTAGTTTTTATTTTAGGTTTATTTTATTTTTAATTTAGTTTATTTTTTATTTTATTTTAGTTTAGTTTTTTTTTTATTTTATTTTATTTTAGGCTTAGGTTTAGGTTTAGGTTTAGTTTAGGTTGTTATTTTATTTTATCTTTTTTATTTTATTTGGTTTATGTTTTATTTGTTATTTTAGGTTTTATTTAGTTTAAGAAGTTTTAGGTTTTTGGGTTTAGGTTTAGGGTTTAGGGTTTATGGTTTAGAGTTTTGGGTTGTAGGTTTTAGGGTTTAGGTTTTAGGTTTATGGTTTAGGTTAGGCATTTTTATTTTATTTTTTATTTTTTTAGGTTTTAGGTTTAGGGTTTAGGGTTTGTTTAGGTTTTAGGTTTAAGGTTCAGTTTGAGTTTAAGATCAGGATTTAGGTTTTTTTCTTAACAGCCCAAATGATTCAACATTTCTTCATTTCATTTCATCTACCAAGTAACATACTAAGCCAAGACACAATTTTACTATGTATAGATCTCTCTGCTTGAATTTCTTCCCTCAGACCACCGGGCCTTTTGAGTAGTTGGATCCACCATTATATCCCCAATCTCTCCCTCTGCTAGCACCACAGCTGTAACCTCCATCGCTCCTCTTGCTTACATAAACGCCACTGCTCTGACAACCACCCCGATATCCACAAGCACCTCCAGATCCCCCACCTCCACTGCGATAATCGCAGCCTCCTCTTTTTCCTCCACCGCCAGATCTATACAGAGCCTGGTTGACGGTGATGTTCCTGCTGTCAAGGTTTTGCCCATTCTTAGCATTTAGGTTTATGTTTAGGTTTATTAAGTTTGAAGGTTTAGGTTTATTTTTAATTTTATTTGTTTTAGGTTTAGGTTTAGGTTTGGGATTTAATGTTTAGTATTTAGGGTTAGGGTTTAGGGTTTAGGGTTTAGAGTTTGGGATTTAAGATTTAGGGTTTATACTTTTAAGCTTAAGGGTTTAGGGTTTTAGGGTTTAGGGTTTAGGGTTTAGGGCTAGGATTTTTTTATTTTTTAAAATTTTTTAGGTTTAGTGTTTAGGTTTATGTTTGAGGTTTAGGGTTCAAGTTTTAATTTAGGGTTTGAGGATTTTTTTTTGTTGATGGAGAATAAAATTAGATTCAACATTTCTTCTTTTCAATTTCATCAACCAAGGAACACATCAAGAATTATAAGACCCAAGCGATGACATAGATAAAAGATGAGCACGCATAGAGCAAATCAAAAACCCTATATAACTAGAATAGTCTCTACTATAAAGACACAGTTCCATAAGCAGCACATCTTAATGACTATTCTTCAATTTCCTTCGCCCCCATCAACCTCCCACCTCTCATAGTGATTCACCATCATATCCCCATCGCCTCTACCACCACCATGATGTAACCTCGCCTCCCTCCCACCTCTATAACCACCAATGATCTGACCACCACCTCCATATCCACCAACACCTCTAGATACCCCCATAACTACGATAATCACCCTCGCAGTTGATGGTGATGTTCCCGCCATCAAGGTTCATCCAATTCTTAGGGTTTAGGTTTATGTTTTAGGTTTAGTAGGTTTTAGGTTTAATTTTATTTTTAATTTATTTAGTTACAGGTTTAAATTTAGGGTTTAGGGTTTAATTTTAGGGTTTGGGGGTTGGGGTTGTGGGTTTAGTGTTTAGTATATGATTTTAGGGTTTAGGGTTTAAGGTTAGGGATTAGGTTTAGGATTTAGGTTTAGGATTTAAAGTTTAGGGTTTAGATTTTTTAAGGTTTCACGATTTAGGGTTTAGCTGTAGGTTTAGTGTTCAGGTGATTTAAGGTTTATGATTAGTTTTAGGGTTTAAAGTTTAGGTTAGTTTTAAATTTTTTATTTTATTTTAGGGTTTAGGTTTAGTATTTAAGGTTTATAGATGGTGGTAGTGTTTTAAATTAAGCAAACCCAAGGTTTTATTTAGTTTACTTAGTTTATTCTTGCTTATTTTATTTATTTTATTTAGGATTTCTATTGTAAGTTTTATTTTAGTTTATTTAGGTTTAGATCAGTTTAGGTTTAAGTTTATTTAGTTAAGTTTTATTATATTTTAGATTTAGTTTTTAGTTTTAGGTAGGGTGGTTTAGGGTTTAGGGTGGATTTAGGGTGGTTTAGGGTTAGGGTTTAGGGTTTATGTCATGCTAAAGTTTAGGGTTTTAGGGTTTAGAGTTTCTGTTTTGGGAGGGTTTAGGTCAGTGTGGGAAGTGTTGGGTTTAGTTGGGTTATAGTTAGGTTTGGGTAGGATTAGTTTTAGGGTTTAGTGTTAAGGGTTAACGATTTATTATTATTATTATTATTAGGGTTTAGGGTTTAGGGTTTCTAGTTTAGGTTTTAGGTTTAAGGTTCAAGCTTTAGTTTAGATTTATTTTTAAATTAAGTAAACTGGTAGGTTTAGATTTTTTTAGTTTATTTGGTTTTTTTTATATATTTTAGTTTATTTTAGGTTTATTTATGTTAGTTTAGTTTTTTTATTTTACTATATTTTTAAGTTTATGTTTAGGTTTATGTTTATTTTTTTTGTTTAGTTTTATTTTTATTTTATTTTTTAGATTTAAGTTTTATTTTCTTTATTTTTAGGTTTAGGTTTCAGTTTTTATTTTACATTTGAAGGTTTAGGTTTTGGTTTTATCTTAGGTATTTTTTAATTTTTATTTTTAGTTTAGGTTTAGGTTTATTTTAGTTTATTTTATTTTATTTAGTTTACAGTTTATGTTTAGTTTATTTAAGATTTTGGTTTAGGTTTTTTTTATTTTAATTTTGTTTATTTTAGTTTAGGTTTAGGTATATTTTATTTTGTTTATTTTCGGTTTAAGCTTTTTTTGTAGTTTAAGGTTTAGGTTTTATTTTTTATTTATTTTTAGGTTTTATTTTTTGGGTTTATATTTTTATTTAGTTTTTATTTTATTTATAATTTTGGTTTAGTTATGATTTTATTTAGGTTTTTTATTTTTAGGTTTATTTTATTTTTTGGTTTAGTTTATGTTTTATTTATTTTATTTTAGTTTAGTTTTCTTTTATTTTATTTTAGGTTTAGGTTTAGGTTTAGGTTTTTATTTTATTTTATATTATTTTATTTTATTTAGGTTTAGGTTTATTTATTTATTTATTTTAGGCTTTATTTAGTTTATCAGTTTTAAGGTTTTCAAGGTCTGGAGGGTTTAGAGTTTTGGGTTTTGGGTTGTTTAGGGTTTAAGGTTTTGGATTTCGGTTTAGGGTTATTTTTTTTATTTTTTTATTGTTTTTTTATTTTTAGTGTTAGGTTTAGGGTTTAAGTTTAAGGTTTAGGTTTTAGTTTAGGGTTTTGGTTTTATTTTTTTAACAGAGATCAAATTGATTCAAAATTTCTTCTTTCAATTTCATCAACCAAGTAACACACCAAGTTTTGTACGACAGAAGCAATGACATAGATAAAAAATGAGCATGCACAGAGCAAATCAAAATCCTCAAATAACTAGAACTGTCTGTACTATAAAGACATAATTTCATAAGCACTAGATCGGGTTGACCGTTCTTCAGTTTCTCCAGTTTACATCAGAACCACCCGTCCTCTTGAGTAGCGGGATCCACCATCATACCCTCGATCGCTCCCTCCACCACCACTACGGGTGTAACCTCAGTCGCTCCTCCCACCTCCATAACCACTAATGCTCCGACCACTACCTTCATATCTAGTAGTACCTCTAGATCATCCACCCCCAGGATAAGCGCCTCCCCTTCACTCCGATCTAGATTAATTCTGGTTGACGGTGATGTTCCTACCATCAAGGTTCAACCCATTCCTAGAGTTAGGTTTAGGTATTAGGTTTACAGTTTTTACTTTCTAATTTAGTTACTTTTGGTTTAGGTGTGGTGGGTGGGTTTAGGTTTAGGGGGTTTAGGGTTTAGGGTTTAGGGTTTCTATTTTTAGGGTTTAGGATTTAAAGTTAGGTTTAGGGTTTATTCTTTAGGGTTTAGGGTTAGTTTAGAGTTTAGGGTTTAAGATTTTAAGGTTTTGGGTTTAGGGTTTAGGGTTTATGGTTTAGGGTTTAGTGTTTAGGATTTACAGTTGTAGGTTTAGTGTTGTAAGTTTAGGGTTTTCAGTTTAGGGTTAGTTTTAGTGTTTAGATTTTAGGGTTTAGGTCTAAAATTTAGGGTTTAGGGTTTATGGTTTAGGGTTCAAGGTATATTTTAAATTAAGCCAAGATGTTTAGGTTTATTTTATTTATTTTATTTATTTTATTTATTTTAATTTAGTTTATTTTATTTTATTTAGGTTTAAGTTTTATTTTGTTAGTTTAGTTTATTTATTTTAGGTTTATTTATTTTAGTTTAGGTTTTTCATTTCAGTTTATTTTTTAGGTTTATGTTTAAGTTTTTGTTTATTTTTCACTTTAGTTTTTTTTTTTTGGATTATGTTTTATTTTTTATTTTTAGGTTTAGGTTTAGGTTATTATTTTAATTTGTTTTTTAGGTTTTAGTTTTCGGTCTAGGTTTAGGTTTATTTTTAGTTTATTTTATTTTATTTAGTTTAGGGTTTAGGTTTAGTTTATTTTGGGTTTAGGTTTAGGTTTTATTTATTTTAGTTTAGTTTATTTTAGTTAAGGATTACATTTATTTTATTTTGTTTATTTTATGTTTAGCTTTTTTTTTAAGTTTAGGGCTTAAGTTTTTTTATTTTTTTTATTTTTAGGTTTATTTTTAGGTTTAGGTTTTATTTTATTTTATTTTCGTTTGGGTTTATTTTATTTAGGTTTTATCTGGGTTTATTTAAATTTTAGTTTAATTTAGGTTTTATTTATTTTTATTTTATTTTTTATTTTATTTATTTTATAGGTTTAGGTTTATGTTTAGGCATTAGTTTAAGTTTAATTATTTTATTTAGGTTTAAGTTTATATTTATTTTGATCTTTATTTGGTAGTTTAGTAGGTTTAGGTGTGGAGGTAGGTATGGTAGGTGGGTAAGGCCCAGGATGCAGGTGTGGTGTGGTCAGGCCCAGGTTTAGGGTTTAGGGCCCAGAGTTTAGGTAGGATTTAGGGCTCAGGGTTTAAGGTGGGTCAGGTCAGTTTAGGGTTTAGTTTAGCCAGGGCTATTTTATTTTATTTATTATTATTTTAGTGTTTTTTTAGGGTTTAGGATTTAAAGTTTAGGGTTGTAGGTTTAGGGTTGGGTTTTCTTTAGGGTTTAGGGTTTAGTTGGATTTAGTGTTTGGGTTTGCCTAGGGTTTGGTTTTTTAGGTGGTGTGGGGTTTAGAGTTTAGAGTTTATGGTTTTAGGTTTAGGGTTTATTTTAATTTCAAACCAATGCATTTAGGTTTATTTAGTATATTTAGTTTATTAATTATTTATTTTAGTTTAGTTTATTTTTATTTTTATTTAGGTTTATTTTCTTATTTTAGCCTTAAAATTAAAGGGGTTATAATTTAGGTTGTAGGTTTAGGGTTTATGGTTTAGGGTTTAGGATTTAGGATTTAATTAAGCAAACCGATAGGTTTATGTTTATTTTTATTTAGTTTATTTTTTTTTATAGTTTACTTAAATTTTAATTTTTATTTATTTATTTTATTTAGTTTAGTTTATTTATTTTAGGTATATTTATTTTAGTTTAGGTTTTTTATTTTAGTTTATTTTTTAGGTTTAAGTTTAGGGTTTTTTTTTAGATTTAGGTTTAGGTTTTTATTTTATTTTGTAGGTTTAGCTTTTAGGTTTTTATTTAAGGTTTATTTTTAGGTTTTATTTTTTTTAGTTTAGGTTTAGGTTTATGTTTAGTTTATTTATTTTATTAAGTTTAGGTTTAGGTTTATGTTTAGTTTATTATAGGTTTAGGTATAGGTTTTATTTATTTTAGTTTAGTTTAGGTTTATTTTATTTTGTTTAGTTTATTTTTTTTTTTAGGTTTAGGTTTTTTTTAGTTTAGTGTTTAGGTTTTATTTATTATTTATTTTTAGGTTTATTTTTTTAGGTTTAGGTTTTTATTTTATTTTATTTTAGGTTTATTTCATTTTTATTTTACGTTTAGTTTTTATTTTATTTAGGTTTTTTATTATTAGGTTTATTACATTTTTAGTTTAGGTTTTTATTTATTTTATTTTAGTTTTTTTATTTTTAGTTTTAGTTTAGGTTTTTATTTTATTTTATTTAGGTTTTGGTTTTTTTATTTATCTTTTAGGTTTTATTTATTAGGTTTAGGTTTTTAAGGTTTTTGGTTTAGGAGGTTTAGGGTTTGGGTGGGGTTTAGGGTTTAGGTTAGGGTTTGGATTTAGGATTTAGGGTTAGTGTTTAGGCTTTTGGCTTTAGGGTTTTTAGGGTTTAGGGTTAGCTTAAGCGGGGTAGTGGTTGGGTGGGGTTAGGGTAGAGTGGGTTTAGGGTTTAGAGTGGGAGTTTAGGGTTGTGGTTTGGTTTAGGGTTTAGGGTTTCGAGTTAGTTTTCTTTTTTTTTTTGGAAACCCCATATAGGGGGAATTTTATTGCCACAAAAAGAGGGTTACATGGTCCTTAACAGGGGATAAACTTCCACAACTACTGCTCAAAGAGCTACAATTAGCCTAGAGAGTAAATCCCCTATCTAAGTACAACCTAAAGCAAAATAAAAGAGTAAAGGAAAGCAAAAGATACAAATTGATTAACATAGATAAGCCAATGAATAGATCTGGGCCAAAGCTCTTCAGGATGAGAGAATGCATGACACTAGGGAGCAAACCTGCAAGAGAACAAGAGAAATGCACCTGCAAAATTGTAGAAAGATAGAAATTAGAGCAGTTAAAGTAATACAGACAAAATAAAAATTGAAAACCTCATAAAATGAGAAAGATTCTAAAGAAGTGTGTGAGGGAAGGCTCAGTCACACCAAATTGGGGCAGATGCAAATATGAGCATCCAAACTTCAACGGAAGGGTTACATCACAAGAGCTATTACCAAACCAAAAAGGAGTGAAATCATCACAGCCATCATAGCCAACAAACCTGTGGGAAGATAGCAACCATTTGTTAAAAGTCTTTTGAGCCTTAGTACCTGCAAACCTAAATAAAGCCATAAACATAATAGAAAAGGATAAAGCAAAGAGCAGAATAGGAAAGGGGATCCCATGCAGAATAAACATCATCAATATAGTCACCATGGCATGAGAATCCCTACACATATGAAAATGAACAATGTTTGCTAGATCCACCTTATTTTTTACCAGAGCTAAGAGTTTAATTAGGTTAGCATGAAAACCCACCACAGGAAAGAAACAGAAAAGGCCAGGCAGAGGAAAGAAGCAAAGGAGAACTAGTTGAAAAGCCTGCTGAAATCCAGCAATGCATATCAAATAGCATGCAATAATTAACTCCATCCTAAACATATGAGACATATATGAAACTTACAGTCTTGGAATACAACCCGAGAATATAGCCCAAAAAAGGTACCCAATCAGAATAAGCAATGCAGATGTTAACAACCCCCTTGTTAATAATCATAGCATAAGTTAATAATTAGCAAGTGTAAAGCAAGATAGCATAACCCAAACCCAAACAGAAATGCAGAAGTCTAACAGAGCCAAGATGGGAATGCAGCAGCCGATAAGATGGACCAGAAGCAACAAGAAATAAGCTGCTCCCCACCACAAACAATTCCAAATAAGGACAATTAGAGAGACAACCCCAGTAGCAGCTTGCTGGGCATAAAACCCGATAATCCAGTTCAGCCAACAACCAAGATAGCAAATAACAGCAAGCTGGCCATAAAACCACCCATTCAGAATAGACAGTGCATAAGATAATATCCAAGTAGATAATAGCATAATCACAGTGATCTGCACAAGTCTAACTGAAGCAAGATGAAAAAAATAGCAACATATTAAATAGACCACAAACATCAGGTGATCAGCTACAGCCTGGTTGGAAATAGCAAAAAAAAATCAGAAAAACAACTGGCAACAAACAGCCTACAACCTCAAAGGCAGCCTGCTGGACATAAGGCCCAAAAATCCAATAGCCAACAATTAAAACAACAATACAATTATTATACCCACCATAAGATAAGCCAGTAAAAAAGAGAGGTACAACATAGATACAAAAGGGGTTCAAAATAGAGCCATCATTGAAATCCTTCAAAACAAAGAAGAACAAGCTTGCAGCTAAACCAACATCCTCAGTAAAAATAGAAATCATTAAGTAAGTCCAACCCTGCAAAGAGATAATAATAATAACAAGGGTATTGCAGTTTCTCTCCTTACAGGTTGGGAAGGTGAGGTTAGCAAAAGCATCAGAAAACAACCCCAAAAGCAGCCTGTTGGACATGAGAGACTACCCCAGTAGTAGCTTGCTGGGTATAAAACCCGATAATCTAGTTTAGCCAACAACCAAGACAGCAAATAACAACAAGCTGGCTATAAACCACCCATTCAAAAATAGACAAAGCATAAGTTAATTTCCAATTAGGCAATAGCATAATCACAGTGATCTGGACAAGTCTAACTGAATCAAGACGGAAAAAATAGCAGCAGTTTAGATAGACTACAAACATGTAGTGATCAGCTGCAGCCCGTTTGCAAATAGCAAAACCAATCAGAAAAACAAAAGCCAATAAACATCCAACAACCTCAGAAGTAACCTGCTGGACATAAGATCTGAAAATCTAATAGCTAAGACAATAAAAAATAGTGATACAACATAGACATAAAAGGGGTTCAAAAGGGAGCCATCATTGAAATCCTTAAAGACAAAGGAGAGCAAAGCTT